>JAUPFP010000001.1:6804721-7034721 GCA_036925085.1 Brachycybe producta | reverse complement strand
TTTCTTTCATTAAAATAAAAGTTGCATTTTGAAGTTCTTTTGTGTTTCAATTTTGGATATACTATTACTAATAACAATTTTAGTAGCTCATGCAACTGTTGTCCAGAAGGATGTCAACTAATGATGATCTGAATATGATAAAGAATATTCTATGAGTTGTGTAATAGTGTAGAGCTTCTGTTACGGGGCTCAGGGTTAGATTTTTTTAGTTTGGGACGGATACTTCTTTGCACTGAGAGTGTGATGTAAACCTGAGTCCTAATGGCACCGGGGTCATTCCCTTTGGTATTTACTTTGGACACTGTTGGCTGGAAGAGAATAATGAAGATAGGCGAGATGAATGCAGATGATCTTGTAGAGTTTACTTATTTTAATGCATACAACCATACAACACATTAAAACAGGGAAGATTTACAAATTGTGGCGTTGCTTAACCACCGGACCATTAAATAAGTTATTTCATGTTTACGATATCAGAGAATGGACCACGAGTCAGGCAGGACATGGGCCATTATACCTTGGGCCGGTGTACTCCTCTACATTTGCACCCATGCCCAAGGAACTGTACCCAGACGGGTATGAACCAAGATATGATTTGCTCTTTGGGGTCCTGGAAGGAGAGAAGGGGCGGAAATACGACACTTGGGGTACGAAGGACCGCAAGTGAATTTGCCAAGTTGAATTTGCCGCCCCTACCGCACGAAAAACACAACACAATACACAGCAGTGGTACAACCAGGATTTTGGTCTGGAAGGGGTCAAACGGTATTATCGATTTCCAGTGATTGAGATGATTTATATAATTTTATATTAATTATGAAAATATAAAATAAACCAGTACTCGAACTTAAAAACATAATGCTGGATTGCAGAACACATTCCGCGAGCGCAGTGAGAAAAAATTAAATAATTTCTTTTTGGGCCATCTTAAAGCTCCTTCTACTATCCCGACAGGAAAACTTTTTTCATTGGTGCCGCCCGGGGCGGACCGCCCTTGCCCCTCCTAGCAGGGTGTTACAGTTGATTCCAGTTCCAAATAAATTAAAAGTAAAAATGAAGTTTGATGCAGATGACAGTT
Source organism: Brachycybe producta (assembly GCA_036925085.1). Classification (NCBI taxonomy): domain Eukaryota; kingdom Metazoa; phylum Arthropoda; class Diplopoda; order Playtdesmida; family Andrognathidae; genus Brachycybe; species Brachycybe producta. Next base: position 7,033,643 of record JAUPFP010000001.1, on the reverse strand, counting down.
AATTGGCGTCGTTGCAGAAGAAAGTGCAATGTGTTTTGTGGTTTCATGAAACGAAATCGGTAACTACGGTTCAGTAAACTTTAGAACAGAATATCGACGAGAACCACCAGATGTTAAAAGCATTAAACAGTGGTATCTGAAGTTGAAAGAAGTTTGAAAAGAACTGGGCGACCAACTGTGACTCAAGCCAATGTTGATTTGGTACAAGAATCCTTTCAACGCAGTCCTAACAAATCCACATGTCGTGCCTCACAATTTCGTTTCATGAAACCACAAAACACATTGCGCTTTCTACTGCAACGCCGCCATTTTGGTTTTGATGACCGCAGCTCCACGTGGACTGTTTACGTGCTAGAAAACCGAGCAGGAAAAAACTTTGAGTGTGGCTACAAATAGGTCAAAACCGTTTTCTTGCACTTTGCTTAGTTTATGTACAGTGGATTTTTGTAATCAAGGAAAGATTTTATGTATAATAAAGCATTAGATGCAATTTGCTTCAATTCCTCAAATTTATAGCCTTTTTTTCCTGCAAAGAATTATTTTTTATCGTTTATTAATCATATTTAAACCCCATGGTTTCATGCAAAAGAGACCTATAAACCAGAAGTAAGAAAAGCAATAGTAATCAGTGTATTATAGATATGTAAAAATAAAGATTTCAAAGAGATATGACAATAAAACACAGTCACACAAATTAATTTCCAATAACAACCAACCATCACCAAAAGTGAATCAAAATTGTGACACCCGCTGCACATGTGTCAGCCCACATGTGTGGAGGATGTTGCTACTCAGTTTTTTGAAGTTTGAGTTTGAGTTTTGGGCGGAAAGGTGGCCCATAAAGATAAATGTCCGAATTTCGAAAAGTTTTCTTTTCAACGGCACATATGGAAACAATTAAAGAGAGGAAATCACTTTTCCTCATGTCCAGTGACACTGAACAGGCCCGAATAATTTCTAAGAAATTATTCGCATATTTCAGAGAAGTATGTTCCAAATAAGGGAATATTTTGGAACCCGAGATTGCCATTGGTCAGAACAACCTATGCGCGGCCGCTGGTCACGAGTGGCCCCTCCCAGGGGCCAGAGTAATAAAACAAGCACGCAAGGGACCTTCTGGAGGACAGTAGGCAAATAGTTGCGGGACCAGAATGTTTCCCTCCTCGTAGAAGTGCAAATATTTTAAACCAACTGAAATCGTTTGAACAGTTGCTTATGTAGTAACCATTTGCTTATGTATTATTTTATTTTCGCTGGTAATACGTTACAGTCAATATAAAATAAAGTCAGTATTTACAAATGAGAAGAGTCAGTTTTCTTATTTGTACAGTCGTCACTTTCTCTTTAAAACGTGGGAACTTTGAGTCCCGTACACACGGAACCCAAACAGAATCAATGTGCCAGGGAGTCCTACTCCAACCTGGAGCAGAGGCGTGACGAAGGGCCATGCATCCAGGTCATCGAGTCGACCTGGATCACCCGGCAGGTCACAGAACCAGAGCTTGGGAGGTGCGGAGCAGTGTATGATCCCGGTTCAACTGGCTGGTACAGGACCAGCCACCCAACAGAGACAAGCAAGACAAGCAAACGCCTGGACAACAGGGGTCGGCCATATCTCAAACTGGCCAACCACCTGGAAGGACCCCAGGCTCGTTACAGGCAGGTGGAAGTGTGGATCAGGGTCGCACTACATCTACAGACCAGGCTGGGCGACGAGGTTCAGCATCGTTTTAGAATGGTGGAGGTGCAAGTGGTAGTTCCACTAGAGACAGTGACGGAAAAGTGCAAGGTGCGATTGGAGGCATCATGGACAAGGATCTAGAGCTAGCAAGTCAGTTCGCTGCAGATGACACCATGTACACCAAGAAATGCGCAAAGCAATTGCCATCGAGTATTTGGACAGTCTGAAATCGGACGATGAACTAGAATTCGTAATGGCTACATTGGGGTTCTTCAAAATGACTGACGCACAAGGAGCAAGTGAGTACATGAAGATGGACATTCACGCCGAATGGTCCGGGGAGACTATCGCCCCTCGCATCGTAGAATCATCCGATGATAGTGTCACACCACAGGTGGAGGTGCCACCTACGACGGAGAAGTCTAAGGAGTCGGAGGACTGGAAGCTTTCCACGATGCAATTGTTCACTTGTGCGTGGAGTGTACTGCCAGTCAGAGTGGTGTGGTAGATGACACGGTGTGTAGTGTCTTGTTGTGTCGATTGTGATGTGGACCGTAAGGCCCTTTGTAACTGGTAGGAGGTTGCAAAGGCGTCGGAATCATTGTCACGACGTTTGTGTGTGCGTGTTGTCCCCGGTGGTGTTGTTGGTCGGTTTGGTGTAAATCGATCACTCATGAGCTGGGTCATGTTTTGTGTTAACATATCCAGTTGTTGCAAAATCTCATGGAGATCGGATCCGACCGGTGGCTGTGGCGTCACATCGTTAATGATGGGGTTGTCCTGCGAATTCTCTTGAGAGCCCTGGTGATCAGACAGGATGTCCGAGGATCTGTGTGCAGCAGCCATGATTGGTGATGTGGCATTTATGGTGTAAGTGGTGTGTAAGGAACCAGTCCGGCGAAGTCCGATTCAGTGTGTACTGCTCCAGGGGTTCGCGAGCACACTCTGAGCGATGCTTGTTGGTTCCGGATCAGAGTCCAGTGTGAGGTGACTCGTTCAACATGTGGTTGTTGTGGATCTGTAAGTCGGTGTAGGAGCGTGTGTGTTGGTAATTGGTGTTTCTGTCAGTAACCAACACCTTTGTACTTTTATACACCAAGTAATGATGGTTTACCTATGCTTAGTATGTGTAGTGGCATTGTTTTTGCAGTCCATTGGCGTGTTGTGTGGGTTACAATGTCCTCAGTTGGGCGTGTGTTGACTGATGGTTCCCAACTGGTGTAGAGTGTTGTGAATTCTTTATTGAGTGTCAGATTTTAGAAGTATCTCTCAACACGTGGTATATGGCGACCACGTGGAGGATATGAGAGTTCCAAAATTCTCAATAAAAATAGCAGATGTACAATGCAAATCTGAGCATGGTGCACCACCCAATCAAATATTGCACTGCAAGAAATTGGAAAATAAAGAGTGAAGCTAAAACGCAATGACCGCACACTTAGATTCACTGAGAAATAAGAAGAGAGAGTGTGTGTGCGTGGGTGGGTGCGTGCATGCATGGGTGGGTGCGTGCATGCGTGGGTGCGTGCATGCGTGCGTGGTTGCGTGCATAGAGGACGCACAAAGTGATGAAAGTTCAAGATGGCTGAACTTTCAGAAGAGGAACAGAAAGGAATAAAAGTCCAAGATGGCTGGGTTTTTATACAAAGAGTGGAAGAAAGCTCAATTGCTCTAAAGTGTAGTGGATTCTGGTGTGGTGACCACATGTCCCAGAATCTGATTTATTGAAATGAGCAGTTCAGTGCAGAAATGGAAGATTGATGATTGTTTAGAAAGAAAAGTTCTTTCTAAACAAGAAGAAATGTTCAGATTGATGAATTTGGTGATCTTCACTGGTGGATGGCTCTGGATGAAAAGGGCAGAGTCAGTGGCAGTGAGGAACTTGATGAGTGAAGAGAACAGGTCCGTAGGTGGCACTGATGTGGCCACTTCCGGTTGTAGTTTATTGTGTTGTCCGAAAAGTTCAAAAATGATGAAATCCGCCAGGTGGCGCTTTTGGAGTCACCAGGAGGAAGAACACAAAAGACAGAAAAGAGAAAGAAAAGAGAAATTTTCTCCAAAAAGAGAAACTCCCCAAGGGGCGTGCAAGTGCAGGCCCTTTAGAAGAGAAGAAAGAAGAGAACAAAAAGAGAAGAGAAGATACAACAATGTGCTCACATGGAGCGAAAAACCGCTCTGTTGGCGCTTTTTGAAGTGTCCGGTCGATTCAATATGGCGGCCGGGCTTCAATGGTGTCCAATGGAGATAATCCATGTGAGAGTTCATTGAGGTGATGATGGTGAGTTTTTTGAAGATGGTGAGTTTTTTGAAGATGATGACTTGGGACATAGAGGCACAATGAGAGAACAAAAGAACAAAGAGAAGAGGGGACAAGAGAGTCCCACGTGGCTAGATAAAGTGTGTTTAAGCTTGTAAGCCCCTAACAATGAACTGGAGTTAGGGCGAAAACTTACTTGAAAATTAAAGATAATAGGCACATTTAAAAGACACACACGTCTTTTAAAGGCCTATTAATAGGTGAAAAGACAAGTAGATGAGATTTGTTTGCTTACCTCACAATGCTGCGGAGTTTCGGCTAAGCAAACTCCTCTCAGAGTGTAAAAAGAATGTGTTTGAAATGTTGCCCACCTACCAACCAGTGATACGGAGGAGGGTCAAGTGGGTTCCGTATCGAAATTTAAAGAAGTTTAGAATAACAGGGATGATGATGGAAACATAAAACATAGAACACAAAAACATGTATGGAAACACGTGTGTCCGTAACAATTGCCTCCGAGTCTTCCCGAGTGCTAAGCGGATGGCAGACAAAAGTTCTTTCTCCATGTGTCTCTGTACAGGACACAGAATCACGCGGTTGAAATGTGATGTGTAGCCACAAGTCTCCTTTGCGATTCAACATAAAACGGTGCCACGTGGTTGACTTTTGATGCGGTCGTCAGTCTCCACACACGTGGTTCCAACATAAAAAGGATGGATGAAGGATCGCGAGGCACAATCACGAAACTTTAGACAAAGGACAGCTTCTGTAGAAAAGTCGGAGAAGGCAAATGGAAGCATACCCCACACCTCCACCAAATGTGAGCTTTTGATGTCGACTCTATTTTTCTGACCAACCTGTAGATGTTGTTTTCTGTAACTCGTTACTTCTCTGCATTGCACGGTGCCCGTACGGAGAAGATTCGACTCATCGAGCTACAGAAAGAGTTGGATGGCGATGGATTGTGATCATCCTCCTGCATGGGGGTGAAATCTGTTCAGAAGGATGGTGTCCATCTTGTTCTCCGTCGACACTGATATACATCTCCTCCTGTTAATATTTACCAGCAATGTTGTAGCTGCATCAGGATCGGTATGCGCTCTTTACCTTATGGTGTCTCCGGCCTCTGTAGAGAAGTTATTAGTTTCCAAACATGTAGACAACGAAGTTTCTTATTGTAACACTTTTATTCATCTTTGTAAAGAAACGTAAAGATTACAAAGACGAATATTATTTATCAAAGGTGCGTCCTCATGCCCATGATGTGGTACAGAAATATTCAATGTAATACAACAAAGTTAGAGCAAAGACAAGGACGAGGAACAAAGAGGAACATGGTCCTTTTATACCTTGGACCTGTGTACACCTGCGAGGTGTAACCAGGTCCAAGTGACTGTGGACCTAAGTGTATTATTCCGCCATCAGAACATTAATTGGAAAAGGAGGGAGGGACAAACGGGAGTCATTTACCCCCAGGCTGTAGTTTTGGCGGGAGCAGGGGTTGCTGGGTGTTACACCCTACTACTTTTTCCCCCTCCACGTTTCTCTCTCCCCCTCTACACTTTCCAACCTTTTCCCCTCTTCAATTTAATATCATGGGGTTCTTGGATGGGGAGTGTGCAACATATAGTTGACCTTGAGAAAAAAAAACAGTTCATTTATTCAAATTTATATAAATTCCGATAATACAGACGTACAGATAGATAGACACCAACACACACGCACACAGACCTGGCTTAATATATATATATATAACTAGTGGGGTAACCCGTCATAAATGACGGGAGCAAAATTTTCAGTCACCCCTTCCACTTTTCTCTCTCCCCTTCTACACTTTCCAACCTTTTCCCCTCACCCCTCCCACTTTTCTCTCTCTCCCCTTCTACACTTTCCAACCTTTTCCCCTCACCCCTCCCACTTTTCTCTCTTCCCCTTCTACACTTTCCAAAGGAAGAGTTCAACATATAGTTGACCTTGAGAAAAAAAAACGGTTCATTTGTTCAAATTTATATAAATTCCGACATGCTTCAATGGTTTTGTTACTCCACACACACGCACACAGACCTGGATTAATATATATATATAATATATGTGTGTATATATTACATATATATTACGCCAGGTCTGCGTGTGTGTTTAACGCTGTACAAACAAAAACAACCCCATGTTATTAAATTGGAGAGGGGAAAAGTTGGAAAGGGTAGGGGGAGAGAGAGAAAAATGTGGAGGGGAAAAAAGGGGGAGGAAGAAACTGAAATTGAAACGAAAGAAGTAAAAAAGGAACAAACGACGCACATGGGTACACCAGAGAAAATATAAAAAGGGGAGGAGATAATAATAGCAAAATTAAACTACAGTTTATCACAGCCAATTGTGCCCCCTATGAACGTCATCAGTTTCTAATTGGGTTTGTTACTTGGTCTGACGTCATAAAAGAGCAGAGGAAAAGAAATTCTAATGCTGGGCACAATTGCCTGTGAATTTTGCTCCCGTCATTTATGACGGGTTACCCCACTAGTATATATATATTAAGTGGGACAACATAGGCTAGTAGTGTTAGACCTAAAACCTAGGGGTGCAAAACAGGTGGTCAGACATAGAGGAGAGACAGCAATTAGGTGGTGGGCATTACCAGACAAGGTGGAAGAGTTTAAGAAAATGGCAGGTAAGATAGCATGGGATTTAGATTGCACTGCAGGAGAGCTGTGGACAAGGGTAGCACAACAGATCCGTGATTGTGGAAACGAGGTACTACGAACAGTACGAGTAGGGGGTCTCGATTAGACAGAGAAACTTGATGGTGGGATGAGGAGGTACAGATGGCAGTTAAAAAGAAGAAAGATGCTTTCAAGACTTGGTGGCACAATGGAAGCAGAGAGGCCCAGATAGAATACAAGTGTGCCAAGATAGAGGCCAAACAGCAGGTAGCCTTAGCAAAGCATAAGAAATATACCGACATGTATGCCGAGTTAGGTACCAGAGCAGGAGAAATGGCAGTATATAAAATAGCTAGGGCTCGGGAGAAGAAAGGCAGGGATATAGAAAAGGTCTTGAGTGTCAAGAATAATGGGGGCAAAGTATTGTGGGGTAGGGAGCCAGTACGGAACAGGTGGGGAATATTTTAGTAAGCTTATGAATGAGGGGGTAGAGCATGAGCCTTTCACTGGAAGAAATAATGATGGAGAAGGAGTGGAGCAGGTTAGGCCTGAGGATATATATATATATATATATATATATATATATATATATATATATATATATATATATATATATAAATATATATATATAAATATATATATATATATATATATATATATATATATATATATATAAATATATATATATAAATATATATATATATATATATATATATATATATATAAATATATATATATAAATATATATATATATATATATATATAAATATATATATATAAATATATATATATATATAATGTAACACCCTGTAATTCGTGATCCCACCAAAACCATAGCCCACGGGGTAAACAACTCTCAACCGTCCCTCCCTCCCCTCTGACTTACCTTTACCAAGTGGCGGATTAATACATATAGGACCATGGTCACTTGGACCTGGTTACACCTCGCAGGTGTACACAGGTCCAAGGTATAAAAAAGCCGTGCTCCTCTTTGTAGGTAGTTCTTGTCTTTGCCTTTGTATTACGTAGATTTTATCCGTACCACAATATGGGCATGAGGACGCACCGTTAGTATAAAATATTCATCCTTGTATTCTGTGTTTCTATACGAGTGATGAATAAAATCGTTATAATAAGAAACAGCGTGGTCTTTATGTTTCTGTAATCAACTTCTCTTCAGAGGCCGGAGACTCCATAAGGCTCAAAATTGGCTCACATTTGGTGGAGGTGCAGGGTATAGCTCCAATTGCCTTCTCCGACCTATCAACAGAAGCCGTCCTTTGTCCTAAGTCTCGTGATTGTGCCTCACGAGTCTTCGTCCATCCTTTTTATGTTGGAACCACGTATGGAAACCCTCGATCACGTCAAAGTCAACCGCGTGGCACCTTTTTGTGTGGAACCACGTATGGAGGCCCTTGATCACATCAAAGCCAATCGCGTGGTGCTGTTTTTTCTAGAACCACGTGTTGAGAGAGACTGGAGATAGCCTCAATGGTCGACCGTGTGGTTCTGTGTTTTATGTTGAATCGTGTGTTGAGAGACTCAGTGAATACATACATCACTGGTTGACCGCACGATTTTGTCCTTTGCCTTAGAGACATGTGGGAAAGAACTTTTGTCTGCCAACCGCTCAGCACTCGGGAACCGAGGGGACAATTGTTGTGACACACGTGTTTTCGTCCTTGTTCGTGTTTGTGTTATATGTTTTCATCGTCATCCACTGTTACCTTCACTCTAAATTAATTTTCGAAGTGAAACTCACTCGACCCTCCTCCGTATCATTGGTTGGTGTGTGGGCAACACTTCAAACAAACTCTTTTTACTCTCCGAGAGGAGTTTGCTCAGCCGAAACTCCGTATCATTGTGAGGTGAGCAAATAAATCTCAGCTACTTGTCTATCCACCTATTAATAGGCTTTTAAAAGACGTGTGTGTCTTTTAAAATGCCCTATTATCTTCACTCTTCATCTTTAATTTTCAAGTGAGTTTTCGTCCTAACTCCGTATCATTGTTAGGGGCTTAAAAACACTATCTAGCCACGTGGGACTTTTTTGTCCCCCTTCTCTTTGTTCCTTGTTTTCACATTTCCCTTGGGACCCTCTATGTCCCAAGTCATGATCTTCAATTTCTTCATCATCATCACCTAAATGCAGCCTCATATGAACTTTCTCCATTGGACAGCAATGAAGCCCGGCCGCCATCTTGGATCGACCGGACACTTCAAAAAGTGCCAACGGAGCGGTTTTTTGCTCCTTGTGAGCTCATTGTTGTAACTTTTCTTTTGTGTTCTCTTCTTCTCTTCCAGAGGGTTGCACTTACGCGCCTCTGGTGGAGTTGCTCTTGTAAGAGAAAACTTCTCTTTTTCTTGAATTTTCTCTCTTTTCGTGTTCTTCCTCCTGGCCACCATAAAAACGTGCCCTAGAGAAATTCTTCAAGTCATCAATTTTTGGACATTGCAATAAACTGAACCGGAAGTGTTCACACCAGCGCCACCTACGGACCTCTTCATTCTACTAAACATAGTCCCTCACTGGGCACTGACTCTTTCTATCCAGAGCCATCCAGCAGTGAGGACACAAAATTTTAACAGTCTGAACATTTCTTCTGGTTCACCAAGCACTTACCTTGTTGAACAATCTTCCATTTCTGCACTGATTTGCTTTTTTTAATAAATCTAAATTAAAACTTTTGACGTGCGGTAGCCGCACCTAAGTTTTATACTTTTTAAGTAAATCAGCTTTCTTCTCTTGTCTTCAGAAAAGTTCAGCCATCTTGAACTTTTCCTTTGTTTGTTCCTCTTCTGAAAGTTTAGCCATCTTGGACTTTCGTTCCTTTGTGTGTTCTCTGCACACACATTCTTAATTCTTGCTTTCCATTAAACCTAAAAGTGCGGGCACCGCGCTCTAGCTTTACTCTTCCTATTGCTTGCCTTTTCTTTAGGCAACTGCAATACTCTTTCATTTCCAATTCACTTTCAGCAGTGCAATATCGATTGGGTGGTGTACCACGCTCGAAATTGCATTGTACATCTGCTGTTTCTTTATTGAGACTTTTGGAATTCTCATAACCTCCACGTGGTCGCCAAATACCACATGTTGAGAGAGATCCTTCTAAAATCTGATACTCAATAAAGAACTCACGACACTACATCAGTTGGGAACCAAAAATCACCACACGCCCAGCTGAGGACACAACCAATACGATACAACCATCACCACACTAACGGAGTGAACGACCACTTTGTTACACACGTCACAAGCGTAGGTAAACTATCGTTACTCAGTGTATAAGGGTATGATAGTGTCGGTTACCGACAAGCACCAAATTACCAACGCACAGCGACGTCACCGACCTACAACTTCACGAACTGAATGAGTCTCATCATACTGGAACCCGAAAGTATAGCTCAGTGTACTCGAGAACCCTCAGAGCTGCACACACCGACTTGGACTTCGTCGGACTCGTTCTTCACCGCACATCCACATTACACAAGCCGCATCATCAATCATGGCTGCTTCACACGACCCTACGGATTCCCTGCCTGATCACCCGGGTTCGCACGAGGATCTGTTGGACGCACCCATCACTGATGCGACACCACTGCCGTGGCCGACTGGGGCCGAGTTCGACCACCTATCACAACAAGTGGCCACACTATCGACTCGCATGTCCCAGCTCATAGACGACCGATTCACGCTGAATCGACCGACTACACCACGGCAGACAACACGCACATACCGACGTCGCGAGGATGACTCAGACGCCTCTTCAGCCTCCTATGTTGGCTACAGAGTGTCACGATCGTTACGACAGACACTACACACCGCACACACGTCATCAACCGCATCACCCTGACTGGCAACACCAAGAGCAGTCAGATAATCCGCGTCACAGAGACGAGCATGCGGAGATACCGATTATGACACGCGCTGATTCTCCTCACTCGCTTGTCCAGGTTGCACGAAGTGGTCGCCACTCGGCACCCCCGGAACAACAGCCTCACCAAGGAGCGACACAAGGCACTTCAGTCTACGCGCCACATTTTCAACCGCAAGGGGTAGTCTGATGCCTGCTGGAATGCCAAACGTCCAGGATGGCATCTATCGACCAGCCCCCAGAGAACCCTCCGTGGAGGACTTCAATAAGAAGTATAGTGGTCGCCACCCCGCTGACTCAATCCAAAAATTTGACAGATTGACAGGTTTCTGTCCCTTCCTGGAAGAATTCGAGGAAGTGGCCCACGTGTACGGCTGGAAAGTCCACCATAAGGAGGAATACATCACGGAGTGTTTCACTGGGGCCGCCTGCACGTGGTTGAGCAAGCTGAGGTATGAGCTTCAGGACATTCCTTGGCCAGCCCTGAGAGTACAGATGGTGGACACGTTCGGAAAACCGAATGCGCTAGCCATCTTGGAGAAACAATATACAGAGATACTCCAGAAAGAAGGCGAGATTGCACAAGCTTTCATCTGGAAGTTCATGATACTCGGCGACTGAGTTTACCCACAACTTAACGATCAGCTGTGTATAAGTCAGTTGCGCCGCGCTCTACATCCAATCATCCAGAGCGCTGTGCACCACGCATCTACGACATCATTCAAGGACTTTGCAAACGCCGTCCTCAATATGGAGGTGGTTCTGCTGTCCTTGAATAAATGGCCGACGGAACCAAAACCTGTAGCTGATTCACAGTCGGGTAAAGGAGCATCGAAGACCGACCAGGAGCAGGCGGCAGCCGCCAGTCCTAAAGGCAAAATACACCGGTCTAGGCACGATAAAAAGCCTAGTCAAACTGCTGCCACTAGTTCGAACCGACACTGCAACGGACCCCCAACCAGACAACACCCGCACGTTCGACAAGAGCAAGTCAATGTGCTATAACTGTGGGAAGTTGGGGCATTTCCTCCGTGAGTGTCAGCAACCGAAAAAGGTCGCTATCAAGCAGTTTGGAGAGCCAGTTACCGACTATGACACCGAAGGAGAGGTGCCGGAAACAGACGTCACCGAGAACGGCGTTGAGTTCGCCTTGATACGAGTGGCGGGACAAATCCACCAGATTCCGCTTCCAGCCACAGACTCAGTCGCCAGAGCACCTCCTTCTAAGAAACCAAATGCGACAAAAATGAGATAATTCATTAGTGTTTATTCCATGACTATGGAAATAAACACTACAAATCATCAAATAACAACAATAGAAGAGCAGGAGGAGTTTGAGAAAACAACTGAGGACAGTTGTCAAGAGGTGGGGAAGGGGTAAAAGGAACCCCCAACGAATAAACAAACCCCACAGCATCAACAACCCATCTAAACACTCTCAAATAACACCTAAAACTCTACAAAATTCACACAACTTTCATTTTTGGAATAATTCTAAACTTTTCAACATGGCCGCCAATATTTACATATTGGCAACCATTTCAAACATTAAAATAACTTGACCGGAACCACGTGGCCTTCACAAACAACTGTAACCATGTGGTACACCTGAGATAAACACCGAAGGCCAGTCAAGGACATTCGAAAAAATAAGAAAATCAAAAGCCATAAAAGGGTCAGCAAAAGAAAACACTGTGCTCCCCTTTATTATGGGTGGGCATCATTGACCATGCTGTTGACAGTAGGAGGATAGAAAAACTTCAAAGAGACAATTGCTCTGGGGGCCAGATCAATCCACTGAGACTTCAAAGGAAAACAAACAACAAAAAAACTGCAGGCCATAAACAGATAAAAGAAGTGAGAGCAGACACCTTCAATTAAATAATAAAATTGAAGAACCTGTCACGCTCTCAATTAAAATCGAATTTTTGGGACACCAACTCCCTCTTCACCCCCAAGAAACAATAATATACAGCAAGGTACATTAGTAACCTTGCTGACCCATCTACATTGCCTTTTCAGAACACATTAAGGAAAGGAAGGGGAGAAAGTTAATGGGCAACTTCACACCTCGGTGTGAAATAAAATAACGGCCCTTCTCCCCTGAGATTCCTTAGTCCTTTTGTTTATCCAAGAATAATAAACAGGACCTGCCGCCGATAAAAATTAGATCAACACCTCTCACATCTAATATCGGTGGGACAACCCCCACCCCTAATAAATAAATTCATGAAGAAACCAATTAGAGCAAGGTGCCTTATTCTAAAAGGGGCTGGCCCTTCTAACATTTAAAAACTTAAATATAAATATATACAAATGACCAAACCTGGTCAAATACCATTCAATTTGCTCTTCTCAAGAAAGCACTCGTTTCATTCATATTTCATTCATATTCATCCAGCAATTATCTTCACCTTTCAATCTTCAAGTCTTCAATCTATTTCTGTGCCAAGTTCCAGATTTTAATTTCGGACTTCTTCAGTTTTCGTTTTCATCAAAAGCTTGAGGGCCACCTTCAAGCCTTGGAACTCACGTGCAGTGCATCAAACCTTCAGATGTTTTTGGACCACTTAAAATAATAACAGAGTGATCGGGGACCGATTTGTGTTATTATTTGGAAGTGAACACCAGAAGTGGGACTTTTCGAAAAAGTAAGAACTTTTAAACTCTTAAAATATGCCAGGTAGAGGCTCATGGAGAGGAGGCAGAATGATGTCTGCCTCTTCTAGTGAAGATGAGACGGAGAGTGGAACGGCGGGGACCGCTGAACCCCTCTCTCAATCTACCTGCCAGCTACGAAAGGCGGGCACCGCCAGTGCGCCCACAACAAGGAGAGTTGCCAAACATAACAGCTAGGCGCCATACCTCCTCCGAACCGGAGAATTTTCACCGGTGCGGAGAGAAGCGCCTAAAACCCAACTTCAAGCGACCTGCAAATGTCAGACGCGAAGGGAAACCTGCTGCTCCAAGCAGCATAGTCCCCTTTGATGTTACAACATCAAAACACTACTGTGAGGAGCGAGAAGACCGCATTGATATTAACACGATGGCAAGTGGGGTTAACCAGGCATTCCACGATAGCCTCGCGCCTGGCCAACCCATCCCTAGTGGAGCTGCAGCAAGAGGGAAGCATGGGGGAGGCGGATCTGTGCCTTCCCCTCTCGAAGACCTCCAGTTGGAACTACAAAGGGAGACTGCTCTTCGCCAGGAAGCAAAAGACGATGGAAGAGGAGGCCAACTTGGCATACCTCCGCGCGGTTTGCATCTGCCTTGCCGAGCTGGGTCTGCCTTGTATGGCGCAACTCCCAAAGGAGCTCCTGTGAATCGCCACACAAGCTCCTTTGTCAGCCACGCCATCACTGCCGCCGCCCTTGAACTCTCCAGTGACCCTGACGACTAGCCTCTCTACATCTCCTGGGAAGGAGTCTCACAGAAGGCATCTGTGACGCCACCGGAGCCTTTCCAACACCATTCACCAGTGCCGTCGATCACTCAGCCACCTCCTTCTCAAACGCCACTACCGTCACCACCAATCTCCCGATGTGCCATGCCTCCACACCAGGAGGTCACCACGCCAACTCCGACACTACCTTCTGTAGTGGTGGTCCCCTGACCTGTTCGTGTTCAGGTTTCCACTGGGGCTCGCCCCAAGGAGCCTCCACAGGCCTACAGGGGCCATCACTCTTCTCGAGACTCTTCAACGGCTGCAGCCACATTGCTCTTCGCCTCGTGGTTCCCAACCTACGCCCACGCCTTTGATGCCTCCACCTTCCGCCGAGCGTGCCGCTTTCTTGAAAAAGCAGAAGGCCATCACAGACCTTCTGCAAGGTGTCATGCAAGAGGGAGGTGACCCAATGGAAGTGCTGGGCTGTCCACCAGGAGGTGCCAAACCACTGCAGGAACTGAGTAGGAAATCAGGATCGAAGCGACTCCGTCAGCGGGCCCGCGATATGGCCCGGTCTGCCTTGTGCCACACCAGGCCTATCGCAGGCGCATCGGTTTCCCTGAAACCTGCGGCTCCAACACCAGCCCGACCAGCTGCACCGCCCACTGTACCCCCTGCCGGGGCTACTCTGGGGTGGTTACCGCTGGATCAACCGTTCCGTGCAGCCACCTCCGGCAAGAGGCTGCTCAACAATCGGTGGGTCACTTGGCAGCGTGAAGTGCGCTCTGCCAACACCCTCTACGTAGGCCACTTTTCCTTGGAGGAAGGGTTCCCTCGTCTGAACCGCCCTCTCCAGGAGTGATATGTCGTGGGACTCTCTCGCCTAACAAGTGTCCTCATCACCATCGTCTTCCCTAGGAGACGGATTGTTGAGACCATCAGTTTCGCTGGAGATACCATCGATGAGACCACGGAGGCCCTTTTGGGGGCTTTCGTCAACTCCGTCTTTGGATTGCCAGCCGGACAGACATTCCGCACCAGTCGCCGCTACATCCCGGAACCAGATCCCCGTTACCAGATCGCCGTCTTGTGGGACGCCGCTTGGGCTATGCTCTACAATAAGCGGTCCTCCCGTAGAATCATCGGGGATCGGGATATCTTCAACATCTTTCACCGGGATCTACCTGCCGACCAGGGTCAATGGCTGTCTGCCGCATCCAGCTACTGATGAAGCCAGTTCCGGTGGGATTCGTCCCTATGGTTCATGAACTCGGGATCCTCTCCACCCTCTGCAGCAGGGATAGCTGTGTGCCACATGTACTCGTGTGGTTGCCACCCATCCGGGTGGCATTATCGAAAAACTTATAAAAAAACAAAATACGTTGTAACTGCTCTCTTATAAACAAGCATTTCTTTTAAATTTCAATAGGGACTCGCCACTCAGCGAGTATTAATTGTATTTGCCTTTCTTTGTTTTCAGAATTTGCACTTTTAAGGGGCGCTGACACTTCGGTGCCAGTGCCTTTCCGTAACTACCTCTGTACACGGTGAGTCCTCGTCCACCCATATTTTCCCCGCTGCGTAACTTAAAAACCTTCCACCTTTGGCTGGAGTACGAGGACGTACTCCAAGCAAAGTTGTAGGGTATGTAACACCCTGTAATTCGTGATCCCGCCAAAACCATAGCCCGGGGGTAAACAACTCTTAACCGTCTCTCCCTCCCCTCTGACTTACCTTTCTGACTCATACCCAAGCGGCGGATTAATACACATAGGACCATGGTCACTTGGACCTGGTTACACCTCGCAGGTGTACACAGGTCCAAGGTATAAAAGGGCCGTGCTCCTCTTTGTAGGTAGTTCTTGTCTTTGCCTTTGTATTACGTAGATTTTATCCGTACCACAATATGGGCATGAGGACGCACCGTTAGTATAAAATATTCATCCTTGTATTCTGTGTTTCTATACGAGTGATGAATAAAATCGTTATAATAAGAAACAGCGTGGTCTTTATGTTTCTGTAATCAACTTCTCTTCAGAGGCCGGAGACTCCATAAGGCAGGAGGTATACGATTCCTAAGCAGCTACAACATCTTCTCTTGTCGGTGTACCGAAAGGAGAAGATGTATATCAGCATCGACCGGAAGAGAGGGATGGCCGCCACTCTGCTGCATAGATTTCACCCCCATGCAGAAGGGTGACCACAATCCATCTCCATCCAACTCTCTCTGCAGCTCGGATCTTCTCCGTGCGGGCACCACGCGATGCAGAGAAAAAACGAGGTACAGAAAATGTCATCTAAAGGTTGGTAAAGTAAAATGGTCGCTGTCAAAAGCTCACAATAAATTATATATATAATTTATATAAATTATATTTATATATATAACTAGCGGGGTAACCAGTCATACATGACGGGACATTCTAGTTTAACTATTTTATTCAAATACTAAAGGTCACTCAATGAACGACGTTTCCTTTTCCCCTCCCCTCCACTGCCCTCACGTGATTGCTTAAAGGTTTTTGTCCTTGATTGTATAGTGTTACACACAAACAAACAAACACACACAGACAAACACAGACACAGACGGAGCTTAATATATATATATAATTTTAACAATGCATTTCAGATGTACATTTATCTCTCTACTAAGGGGCCATCATGGCTGCTTGTAGAGTCATTTTTCAAATTGAAATTTAAGTCTACAATTCCACAGATCTTATGCAAATTGAGTTATCTTATCTATTGTTTCTTACCATCAGTTGCATTAATGTCATCAATCAGTTGGAATGCAATCAAGACACAGATAAAACAGACAGTAGATAAAACGACTTTTCCACACATTTTGCACCTAAAAAAAACAGAATTTATGAAAACATGTTTAGCTTCTATTTCTTTTCATTAAAATGTAGGCAGTTACAGGAACAGTTTAGGATTTTTGCATAAAAATGAAATGAGTAAAATGTTAAATTTATCGGCTTTCTAATCTTACCTTTTTGGTAAACCCTTAAAAGTAATTTAAAAAGTTCTGATAAAAGTGACTTCAAGTGGGTTACTATTGCAATGTAAATGATAAAACGATGTAGTCTATGCCATTATATAGGGAATAGGTTCTAACATAACAATAGGGTTACCAAACATGTGGTGGTAAAATCCTATTTCTTTTTCATAATCCGTACGTGTACCTTTGTGTGCCATCACACAAAGCTGCATCTGATACGTGTACCATCACATAAAGCTGTTTACCACAACTTTACCACTGTTTACCTAAATTTACTGAGAAAAAGTATAATATTTTTTAAAAAGGTGTTTTACAGGTGTTTTTGTTATAGCCATTTTAAAGGCTCTTATGATACGTATCATAAAAATCCAAAAAAAATTGTAAAATGAAATTCGCAAAATACGCAAGTTTTCAAGTTTTGCAATTTGCAACTATTAGAGATAAAGACGTGGGGTTTGCTGTAAATTAACGCTGTTGCTTAGAGGATTAAGAATATTTAGTTCCAATTTAGTTATAAAAAACAACTTCAAAGTTGTTCATTTTTTGTCGATTTCACATTCTATTTTGACCTTTATGGGCTTTAAATGTAAAACTTTCACTTCGGTGCAGAAGTAGCTTAAGTTAAGGTGTTCATTGCCTCTAACAGTTATTAATTTAAAGGTGTGATTCCTAATTTCTTCCGGTGCGTCTGCAGACAGCGTCTGCAGCCGCGTCTGAAGTCTTTTGCGTCCATAGCCGCGTTTGCGTCGCCCGCGGGATTCCTCTGGTGCATCTTGCAGGCAAGGAAAAGGAGAGTCTCCTGATGCTAGAAATCATCAGTTAATAGTCAACTTGCATTTTACGACACATAGACAAAACAATAAAACAACTACAAGCATAAAGAAACTCTGCAAAAACACCCTTTTTCAACTGCATCTGCGTCCGTACTTCTCTCTTGAGCAGTACAGACGCCGGGCGCACACTCTGGTTGCCAAATGCAGACTCAACAGAAGAACTGCTCACATAAAGAACTATTGAAAGCGGTCTGGCTGCCTGTACGCAGACGCCGTCTGGAGACGCACCCGAAGAAATTAGGAATCATACCTTTAAATTAATAACTGTTAGAGGCAATGAACACCTTAACTTAAGCTACTTCTGCGCCGAAGTGGAAGTTTTACATTTAAAGCCCATAAAGGTCAAAATAGAATGTGAAATCGACAAAAAATGCACAACTTTGAAGTTGTTTTTAACTAAATTGGAACTAAATATTCTTAATTCTCTAAGCAACAGCATTAATTTCCAGCAAACCCCACGTCTTTATCTCTAATAGTTGCAAATTGCAAAACTTGAAAACTTGCGTATTTTGCGAGTTTCATTTTACAATTTTTTTTGGATTCTTATGATACGTATCATAAGAACCTTTAAAACGGCTATAACAAAAAATCACATTTAAAATGGCTATAACAAAAAAAAAAAAAACACCTGTATATATTACCTTTTAAAAAAAAATTATAATTTTTCTCAGTAAATTCAGGTAAAATGTGGTAAATTGTGGTAAACAGCTATGTGTGATGGCACACGTATCAGATGCAGCTTTGTGTGATGGCACATAAAGCTGCGTCTGATACGTACGTGACGTATAATATATTGTACACGTACGTGTACCAATGAAAAAGAAATAGGATTTTATCACCACATGTTTGGTAACCCTATTGTTATGTTAGAACCTATTCCCTATATAATGGCATATACTACATCGTTTTATCATTTACATTGCAATACTAACTCACTTGAAGTCACTTTTATCAGAACTTTTTAAATTACTTTTCAGTGTTTACCAAAAAAGGTAAGATTAGAAAGCCGATAAGATTTAACATTTTATTCATTTCATTTTTATGTAAAAATGCTAAACTGTTCATGTAACTCCCTACGTATTTTAATGAAAAGAAATGGAAGCTAAACATGTTTTCATAAATTCTGTTTTTTTTAGGTGCAAAATGTGTGGAAAAGTCGTTTTATCTACTCTCTGTTTTATCTGTGTCTTGATTGCATTCCAACTGATTGATGACATTAATGCAACTGATGGTAAGAAACAATAGATAAGATAACTCAATTTGCATAAGATCTGTGGAATTGTAGACTTAAATTTCAATTTGAAAAATGACTCTGCAAGTAGCCATGAAGGCCTTTAGCATTGTTAAAATTATATATATATATATACATATATATATATATATATATATATATATATATATATATATATATATATATATATATATATATATATATATGTATATATGTATATATATATATATATTATGCCAGGTCTGTGATTCTGTCTGAAATCTGTCTCTGAAGTACAGGCCCGGACTGGGCTTCTAAACTGCTACAAGGAAAAACCTGGGGGTGGGGGCCGCCAGCATAAACCGCCCACACATTGCCACACCCAAAATGGAGTCGCTTGACAATAAAAAGTAAGATAGATTTGTGACACTAATAGGGTCGCGATGTAGTATATGGGACCACGTTTCTGAGTGGGTGTATCAAAAAGGGTGTATTTGCCCACTGCATTTGTGGATTTGAATATTAAAATCCAAAATTTCATTGAAAATAATTGCAAATTTGTTGTTTTTACCTGAAATTTACAATTCGGGGCGCTTATTTTAATATTTGGAAAACATTTGCTCTGCCAAAATCATTTATTACCTATTTCAAGTAATTGTCGTGCCATGAGTTGCAAAATCGCTTGTACATGTATTTTGATGGGGGGGGGCGCACCGGGAAATTCCCCATTTCCCTGTGGCCCAGTCCGGGTCTGCTGAAGTAACGCTGTACAACCATTGAAACACATATAATAAATAAAAGAAATAAAAGAATATGAATAATAGAAATGAACTGCTTTTTTCTCAAGGTCAACTATATGTTGCACCCTTCCCATCCAAGAACCCCATGATAGTAGGGTTATAATATAAAAGGTTGGAATGTGTAGAAGTGGAGACAGAGAGAGAGAGAAAGAAACGTGGAGGGGGAAAAAGTGGGAGGGGTGACTGAAATTGAAATGAAAGGAGTAAAAAAAGGAAAAAATGACGCGCATGCGCACAATTGCCTGTGAATTTTGCTCCCGTCATTTATGATGGGTTACCCCACTAGTTATATATATATTAAGCCCCGTCTGTGTGTGTGTGTGTCTGTTTGTGTCTGTGTGTAACACTGTACAATCAAGGACGAAAACCTTTAAGCAATCACGTGAGGGCAGTGGGGGAGAGGGGAAAAGGAAACGTTCATTGAGTGACCTTCAGTATTTGAATAAAATAGTTAAACTAGAATGTCCCGTCATGTATGACTGGTTACCCCGCTAGTTATATATATATGCTAGTGGGGTAACCCGTCATAAATGACGGGAGCAAAATTCACAGGCAATTGTGCCCTGCATTAGAATTTCTTTTCCTCCGCCCTTTTATGACATCAGACCAAGTAACAAACCAATTAGAAATTGATGATGTTCATAAAAAGGAGCAAAAGAAATTCTAATGCTGGGCACAATTGCCTGTGATAAACTAGTTTATTTTGGCTACTATTATCCCCTCCCCTTTTTATATTTGAAAGAGGGAGTGGTGAATGAAAGACCTAACCCCTAACCTAACCTAACCCCTAACCTAATCCTATCCTATCCTAACCAAACCGAACCGAACTATTTCGCTCCTCATCGCTCCCTATTACTTTTTATTGACGTCACTGTTAGCCTCCAATCCAATCCCTGAGGCTTGGCGACTGAAAAAAAATAGACTGAAAGGGAACACACCAATTTAATATCATGGGGTTCTTGGATTGGGAGAGTGCAACATATGACACCTTGACAAAAAAGTTCATTTATTCATTTAAATTTATATAAATTCCGACGTGGTTCAAGGTTTTTGTCCTTAATTGTTTGTACAGCGTTAATCATAGACAAAGGGAAAGAAACACAGAAAGACGGGGCTTAATATACATATAATATAAAAATAGATATATATACACATATATATATATACACATATATATATATATATATATATATATATATATATATATATATATATTAATCACCATATCATATCACCGTCACATATATATTAATCACCAAGCTCAGTCTGTCTGTGCATAACGCTGTACAAACAAGGACAAAAACATTTAAGCACGTCAAAATTTACTTAAATTTAAATGACCCGCTTTTTTCTCATGGTCAATGTTATGTTGCGCTCTCCCGATCCAAAACCCCAACTGTAAGGTGTATTATAAACAATGCAAGCGGTCAAGGTATTTGAATAAAATTACGTATTTGAATAAAATATTGTAGCAAAATTAAACTAGAATTTAGCTCCAGTCATTTATGACGGGTTACCCCACTAGTCAGAAAATATTAACACAACCACAAAACGGATGATTTATGGTGTAGCTGATAAGATGCATTGTTACAAAATTCATGATCTTTTATGCACAAAATTCATTACAAGTGATTCTGCAATTAATTCATAATCGGGAAAAGTATTACAGTGTAGCTCAATCAATGGGGAAAATGGTGTCACTTTCATGTTCCTCGAATAGGATCTGTTGGAGGTTATTTTTATTCTTACATACAAGCATAAATGTCATTACAGCAAAGGAAATACATTTCTCAAGAAAACTTGACCTAAAGAGCAGATATTCATTTTTATTAATACTGTAAAATCATAACCAAAGCCTAGATACAGCGTTTAGTTCAAAATTTCTCCAAATGTAGGCGCTGCGATCATTTTTGATTGAAAAACGGTTTTTAACGTTTTTTCTCCAGGTTTCAAGTCACATAATAATTAATAGGAAAATAATTTCACGTGTTAAGCTTATAAAAAGAAAACATCGTGAAGCCAATAGAATAATGCACGTGCTAATTATTATGTGATTGTTCTAAGTCGTTTTTAATGGGAGTTCTTCAAATGTTTGGTT
Organism: Brachycybe producta; assembly: GCA_036925085.1. Taxonomy (NCBI): domain Eukaryota; kingdom Metazoa; phylum Arthropoda; class Diplopoda; order Playtdesmida; family Andrognathidae; genus Brachycybe; species Brachycybe producta. Next base: position 7,011,849 of record JAUPFP010000001.1, on the reverse strand, counting down.
GACAGTTTTTTGGTCCTATGGGAATTAACATAGAGTTAAAAAACGTAACATTTTAAATCATCATCATCATCATCATTTCCAGTACCTTATCCCGCAAGCAGCAGGGTCGGCCTTGCTGGTTCTAACTCTCCACTCGTTCCGATTTTGCACCAAGCCCCCAGTCACCCCACATGCCACCATATCCCGTTTTACTAACACGTCCCAGGTTTGCTTGGGTCTTCCTCTACCCCGTTTTATTTCCAGGTCTAAGTTCATTGCCTGCCTCAGCAGCCCATCTTCTCCACGCCTGAGGACATGCCCAAACCACCACAGCCTACTTTCCTGCATCTTTTCTACTATATTTGTTACCCCTACACTACCCCTAATAAAATCATTTCTGATCCTATCCCTTCTGGTCACCCCACTCATAAACCTTAGCTTTCTCATCTCAGCTACCTGCATTCTATCCTCATGCACCTTCTTGATTGCCCAACATTCTGACCCATACAACATAGCTGGTCTGACTACTGTCCTATAAAACTTTCCCTTCAATTTTATAGGTAACTTCCTGTCACATAAAACCCCACTAGCCTGCCTCCACCTATGCCAACCTGCTTTAATCCGGTTTGTGATGTCTAAGTCTAAGCTCCCATCATCTTGCAGCACAGATCCTAAATATTTGAAGTCGTGCACCTGCTGCATTAAATTGTCCCCAAGTCTAATCTCCTCATTCAACTGTTCTTCCCCATCCCACTGAAATTTCATGTACTCCGTTTTTGCCCTACTTATTTTCAACCCCTTTGATTCCAAGGCATTCCTAGTCTCCTCTAACCTTATCTCGAGTTCCATTTTGGATTCCCCAACTAAGACTATGTCATCTGCAAACAGCATACACCAGGGGACCTCCTGCCTCACCCCTGCCAGTAACTCATACAGAACCAAAATGAATAGATATGGACTAAGTGCTGAGCCCTGGTGCACACCAATCCTAACACGAAAACTATCAGAGAACCCCCAGGCAGTCTTAACGCTTGTCCGTGCATCCCTATACATGTCCCTCACCATATCTATATAACTCACCCACCCCCTTCTTCTGTAAGACCTCCCACAATAACTTCCGTGGTACTCTGTCATAGGCTTTCTCTAATCTATAAATGTTAATCTAAATGTTTAAAAATAGAAAGCCCTTTCAGAATTTCGAAAAACAAATCATCGTGAAGGCAATAAACACGTGTAAGTACGTGCTAATTTTTTCTGATTGCTCTAAATCATTTTTAATGAGAGTTCTTCTAACTTTTGTGGGACGGTGTTTTGCTCCTATGGGACTTAACATGGTGTTAAAAAATATATGATTTTTAACGTTATTAAAAAATAGAAGGACCTTTTCAAAATATATTAAAAGGAAACATCGTGAAACTAATATATGAAAGTATGTGCTAATTATTTTGTTATTGTTCTAAATTGTTTTGAACGAGAGTTTTTCAAATGTTTGTGGGATATTTTTTTGGTCCAATGGGATTTAACATGGAGTTAAAAAAACGAACGATTTTGAACCTTGTTTAAAAATAGAAGGACCTTTTCAAAAATTATATATATCGAGCACGTAAAGAACAATAATTTTTATTGCATTTTGCGCTTTACTGTATTTTAATTGAGCGATTGTGAGGCGATTTCTTGCAGTTTTAGCAACACCATATAAGAACACTCATTTGTCTCGTTGTCGTCTGCTCAAAACAGCAAGATGGACGTGTATTTAGGCTCTTAAATTTTTTTTTGTTTGCAGTGTGTGTGTGATGTATTACATAGATGCATTTGCATTATTTTTTGTTATTATATACGTTTGATTACAGAGCATATACTTGAAGCTGCCAAAATGGATAATGAAACTGTTGAAATGCTGCAAGGGCAATGCCAACTTTTGTGTCAGAAAGTCGAAGTGACCAGAAGAGCCGTTTTGAATGAAACTACAGGACAATGCGACTGTTTTCATGATGGTGATGTCTACACGACAGTAAACTTCGATCGCATCCAACCAAAAGATTTGGTTCCAGAACTTCGTAATCATCAGGTGGAGATCACTACAGAACATTTATGTACTACCTTCTGTCGTGAAAAGCATGGCAGTTTGCACAAGGGAGGGTTTACCCCACCCTCAAGTTGCAATTGTTATCAGGAATTCATGGGCCGTGGTCAGAAAACTTTTTTTCTTGTTTATCAGTATCATGGTAAAGGGGTATTTGACAAGCAATATAAATATATTAATCCAGAGTAAAAGACCCTGAGGTTATTCTCAAAAAGTGGGGCACTTTTTTTTGTTTTGTTTTTTAATGTTTATATCCACTTTTCTAACTTTTATTTGTTTAGCTATCTGACTGCAATGTTAGTTAAACATCCATAAAAAAGCCCATAGCCTCGTTATTGTATCTATAATAATCCGATAACCAAACACTGCGTTGGTTATGTTGAAATCACATTGTTAATCTGTTAGAATTTCAGAATGTCGCCTGTTTTTTCTTTCACTATGATTTTGCTTAACATAAAGCTAAACTTTAAACATAATGTAACCGCACCAGTGCACCACTGAAATTACGTTTTTCCAAATGGGATTGGGATGTTTTTTGAAAATGCCTTATAGATATTTTACACATTTTCTTTTATTAAAATAAAAGTTGCATTTTGAAGTTCTTTTGTGTTTCAATTTTGGATATACTATTACTAATAACAATTTTAGTAGCTCATGCAACTGTTGTCCAGAAGGATGTCAACTAATGATGATCTGAATATGATAAAGAATATTCTATGAGTTGTGTAATAGTGTAGAGCTTCTGTTACGGGGCTCAGGGTTAGATTTTCTTAGTTTGGGACGGATACTTCTTTGCACTGAGAGTGTGATGTAAACCTGAGTCCTAATGGCACCGGGGTCATTCCCTTTGGTATTTACTTTGGACACTGTTGGCTGGAAGAGAATAATGAAGACAGGCGAGATGAATGCAGATGATCTTGTAGAGTTTACTTATTTTAATGCATACAACCATACAACACATTAAAACAGGGAAGATTTACAAATTGTGGCGTTGCTCAGCCACCGGACCATTAAATAAGTTATTTCATGTTTACGATATCAGAGAATGGACCACGAGTCAGGCAGGACATGAACCTTTATACCTTGGGCCGGTGTACTCCTCTACAGGTGCACCCATGCCCAAGGAACTGTACCCTGACGGGTATGAACCAAGATATGATTTGCCCTTTGGGGTCCTGGAAGAAGAGAAGGGGCGGAAATACGACACTTGGGGTACGAAGGACCCCAAGGTGCAGTGGCGTAGCTAGTTTGTGCTGCCCTAGGCGGTCCTTGAATTTGCCACAACTACCTCACGAAAAACACAACACAATACACATCAGTGGTACAACCAGGATTCTGGTCTGGGAGGGGCCAAACGATATTATCGATATCCAGTGATTTAAATGGTTTATATAATTTTACATTAAATATGAAATTATAATTTAAACCAGTAGTCGGACTTAAAACATAATGCTGGATTGCAGAATACATTCCGCGAACACAGCAAGCAAAAATTGCATAATTTCTTCATGGGCCCTCTTAAAGCTTCTTCTACTAGCCCTACAGGAAAACTTTTTTTTCGTAGCTGCCACCCCCAAAAAAGTGCAATCCGGGGCGGACCGCCCCCGCCCCTCCTAGCTATGCTCATGTCCCAAGGCTATGGAAATACAGGGTGTTACAGTTGATTCCAGTTCCAAATAAATTAAAAGTAAAGATGAAGTTTGATGTAGATAACAGTTAATTATGATGATTTATACAGGGTGTCCATAAAGTCTTTCCCTGATTACAAAAGTCTACTGTACACAAACTATGCAAAGTACATGAAAACGGTTTTCACCTATTTGTAGCCACACTCATAAAGTTTTTTTCCTGCCCGGTTTTCCAGCCCGTTAACAGTCCAGGCGGTGCTGCGCTCATCAAAACGAAAATGGCGTCGTTGAAGGAGAAAGCGCAATATTGCGCTTTCTCCTTCAACGACGCCATTTTGGTTTTGATGAGCGCGTTTCATGAAACCACAAAATACATATGTGTTTTGTGGTTTCATGAAACGCGATCGGCAACTACGGTTCAGCAAAACTTTAGAACTGAATATCGATGAGAACCACCAGATGTTAAAAGCATTAAACAGTGGTATCTGAAGTTTAAAGAAGTTTGAAAAGAACTGGGCGACCAACTGTGACTCAAGCCAATGTTGATTTGGTACAGGAATCCTTTCAACGCACTCCTAACAAATCCACACGTCGTGCCTCACAATTTCGTTTCATCAAACCACAAAACACATTGCGCTTTCTACTGCAACGACGCCATTTTGATTTCGATGACGGCAGTGCCGCCTGGACTGTTTACGGGCTAGAAAACCGGGCAGGAAAAAAACTTTATGAGTGTGGCTACAAATACGTGAAAACCGTTTTCTCGTACTTTGCATTACAGTGGATTTTTGTAATCAAGGAAAGACTTTATGGACACCCTGTATAATAAAGCATTAGATGCAATTCGCTTCAATTCCTCAAATTTATAGCCTTTTTTTCCTGCAAAGAATTATTTTTTCTCGTTTATTAATCGTATTTAAATCCCATGGTATCATGCAAAAGAGACCAATGAACCAGAAGTAAGAAAAGCAATAGTAATCAGTGTATTATAGACATAAAAATAAAGATTTCAAAGAGATATGACAATAAAACACAGTCATACAAATTAATTCCCAATAACAACTATCACCAAAAGTGAATCAAAATCTTAAAACCAAAATCAAACACAATAAATCTTGGATCGATCAATTAATTAATGGATAAATGAAAATAAATTAAAACACAATTATTATATATATATTAAGCCAGGTGTGTGTGTGTTTGTGTGTGGAGTAACATTGTACAAAAACCTTGAAGCACGTCGGAATTTATATAAATTTAAATGAATAAATGAACCGCTTTTGTTTCTCAAGGTCAACTATATGTTGCACCCTTCCCATATAAGAACTCCATATTAAATTGGAGAGGGGGAAAAAGGTTGGAAAGTGTAGAAGGGGAGAAAGAGAAACGTGGAGGGGGAAAAGTGGGAGGGGTTGACTGAAATTGAAATGAAAGGAGTAAAAAAAAAGGGACAAACGACGCGCATGCGCACACCAGAGAAAATGAAAAACTCATTTTCTCTTTCAAATATAAAAAGGGGAGGGGATAATAGTAGCAAAATTAAACTACAGTTTATCACGGGCAATTGTGCCCAGCATTAAAATTTCTTTTGCTCCGCCTTTTTATGAACGTCATCAGTTTCTAATTGGTTTGTTACTTGGTCTGACGTCATAAAAGGGCGGAGGAAAAGAAATTCTAATGCTGGGCACAATTGCCGGTGAATTTCGCTCCCGTCATTTATGACGGGTTACCCCACTAGTGTAAATATAAATATAAATATAAATATAAATTTTCTATTATACAATACTAAATATGAGCGATTAGTTTTTCTATGAAAGTATTGGAAACTAAATTTTGTTGAGAGCGAAACGAAAATGAAACGTAAAACAAGGCCTGAAATAAAACATGAACATGAATCTATGTATTTGTGTTTCTGTTGGGCTCTGTACTTGTTTTAGCTGCTGGGCCACTCGATCAGTACTAAGTGTACCGATTGACCCAGATTCGATTGCTAATGTTGACCTTTTGGATGCGTCTCCCTCTTCACAGGAGTGGAATTATCGTTTTGTAATGCGATTTTGTTTACTTTTTTGGTGCTTTTCACACGTGTGTGCAAAAGGTTGTGATCTGCAGTTTGGCCAACTGGACCAATCTTTTGATTGGTCCATTTGGGCCCAAACACTAAGTAACCAACTGAAGGTCTGCCCTGAGAATCCGAAAATCTATTTAACTCTTAGGGTAACTCTTAGGGTGTATATATATATATATATATATAGTTCCTATCTGATCTATCTGTAAAAGCACTGCAGAAAGTTGGTGCCAGTAACAATGTACGACTACATGGCACAGTTCAATTTCGAGATTAAGTGACCTAGCCAAGGTGAGTGGGCTTTTTGAGGAGTCTACTTACAGTGAACATCTGCAGTCTCAGACATGCTGTTGGCACACTGTCGAACACACTCGTGAGCTCTTATCTCTCATCAGTGATTGTTGGCCAAAGAACTTGGCCTGGTCATGGTCCCTTGTCAGTACAATCCTGGGATTGGCTCTGTGAATGGACAATTTCTTTATGTAATAGAAGTTTGTGCTCTCATAATCCTAGCAGTAGGTAATAGACGGAAAGTTTTACCGTCTTTAGAGGCATGCTGGATGTAATTATAGATACTGATTTGGGAGCGGACTTGAATGTTTGTGTAAACTTCAAGAGGAAAAAAGCATATTTTGGAGAAGACCTCTTACCAGAAGCCTGTGAGAAATTTTACTTCGATGAGATTGTAAAAGCAGCAAAGTTGAATGAAGAGGCATCTGTAACTATTCAACTGCCAAAAGTAAACTTTTACCATGAACCTGACACTGTATGACTCCTAAAGAGGTTGAAAGTAGGAGGCCAAAGTTGCCCACATAATCGAAACCAGGCAATTGACATTGCTCAAAGGAGATAGGAAACTTGCTGAAAAAGGCATGATGATGGCTTGTGGCATTCATGAGGGTAATGGTAAGAACATCTTTCGAGAGAAAATCTTGGAAAGAAAACTTACCTCAATGCCCATAAGAAATTAGAGGCCATTCACACTGCGTATTATGCCTTCAAAATACATGCAGGTCCCTCAGTGAAGCAAGTCAATTGCCTCAGCAATGTTGAGAACCATAAGGATCTAGACTTCCAGAACGAACTTGATGTTAATCTGGCCCTGAATAGTGAGGACTGGAGACAACTGTGAGACCTCAAGAAATATTCCGAGATATGTATTTGCATTTTCATTTGAACTGAACGAGTGTAACTTCACATGACATCAAATCAATACTGAAGGAGCACTGCCAGTGTGTGAGCCAATACGACGGACTTCAATGGCCCAAAGAAAAATCATTGAAGAAACTCCTAAGGAGATGTTGGAAGCTGGTATAGTGCGACCATATTCCAGTCCTATAGTGATAGTTCGAAACTACCAGATGTTTTTAAAGCCATATATGAAGCATTAAAGGAATTTATAGAGATATGACATCACATAATAATGCACAAATAGAAAATAACACATAATAAATGCGAATATATTTTATTAAATGCCAAAATTAAACATCATCGGTATTAGACCAGTTCGCAATGTAGCTGGTGACTGCATTTTCATTTGACCCTGCATCCACGTCATAGCTACCCTACATATCTGTTTATGGAGAAAATGGGACATCTGAGCATGGAGTGGATGGCGGGTATGTAGCGTCAGAGGCTGAGGTGGACATATTTTGATAATGCGGTCTCGGTGTCCATGGGTTCAGTCTACAGACACAGAGACGCGTGTCTGTTATCATTTTCTGGATGTCACTCTGTAGCTGAAGTGCCTCCTCCAATGGGAGACATTGAAGTTGAGAAGCAACATGTTGCCCAAAAATTGTAAACTCGTTGGCAGTAGCAGACATTGATTGATTTGCCACCTGTTTGAGGACTTCAACAGCATTGTCCAATGTGTCATCGACTCTAATTTTTTTGTTTTTCCATGTAGCTTGACACATAGTGCTTACAATTCGTTTATGGGATGTCTGTGACCCTTGCGAGATAACATGAGTAGGATGATGATCTTGGGGTTGTTGCGAGGGTTCTTCAGTTTGAGTAGGACCTTCATCCTCCTGAGTAGCTTGTGACGATTGTTGTGGTGATCTCTGCAATATGAGATTTAAGATAAAAAACATATAAGAATAAAAATAGATTTTTGATGTTTAGGGTATATTTGGCTAGGTGAAAATGACTGGAACAAAATTATAACTGGTTTTAATTATTTGTGGAACTTTCCCAGCGGCATTGGATCAATTGATCGAAAACACATTGTGATTGATTCACTGTCCCCCAAATTCCTGTTCTCAATACTATAAATACAAAGGAATGTTTGACATTGTACTTTTGGCACTAGTGGATGACAAGTATAATTTCATCTACATAGAAATAGGAAGTTAAGGCAGTATTTCAGGTGGTGGAATATTGGCTAAATCTTCTTTTCAGAAAGCAATTGAGGAAAATCAGTTACATTTACCTAATCAATTTGTTATATTAGGCGATGACTCCGATGAGGTATTTTCTTTGAAGCCTTATCCATGACGAAATCAACACTTGCAGAGAAAGTATACAATTATAGACATTGTTGTGCAAGGTGCATAGTGGAAAATGCATTTGGATTCTTTTCATCCCTTTTTTGTGTATTCAGATTACCCATATCGCTTGATCCAGACAGTAATAAAATTAATTAAAGCTATCCGCGCTCTGTAGTATTGGATAAGAAAAATGGGGAATGGCGTCAATCCGATAACAGTGGATATTGAGGACAAAAAAAAACAACAGGACAAATCATTCCTGGGTCATAGTGTATTGATCTCGACTTGAGAGTAGTATTGCAACGTAACTGTTTACCAGAGGCTCGGCAAAGAAGAGACGACTTTGCTAAATATTTCATGGAGGCAGGCCCGGCTCTAGGGGACCAGTCACCCCGATGTAACCTTCAGTTCAGCGCCCCCTTAATCAGCTCTCTTTTTGAGTAAAATGGTTGTCGCGATATGGCATGTTACAATTGGGCGTGTTGACGCTGTCACCGATTAGGGGTTCGCACCCTGTACATTTTCGAATTTCTTGAATGAATCACTCGAGTTACGAAAATCTAATATTAATTTATATTTATTGGGTTACTACGAGGCTTCATCACAAAATTACTTCGAAAAATCTCCACAAAGAGTACTAGTATCGTTTTTCTATTGAGCCCATAGACCCGCTGTTAAAGAAGAATGTTAATTTAAAAAATACGCAGTCGCGCCAACAATAGGTTTATTTTTCATATTTAAAATTGTCCAATATTAAGTTTTCAAAGTGCAACGTGCACCTTAAATATATGCTGATCGAGTGATAGAATGACAAGAAATTATTAAGTGTGGTTCTATTTTTAAAAAAACTATTTCAAAATCGCGAATTTCTAACTCTTACGTTAAACTCCATTGAGAAAGCCCAAATAAGAAAAAAACATTTCGTAAAAATAATTTAAAAAAAAACAGAAAAAATCAACACAAGCGCCAATGTGTTGGCTTCATTGTGGTTTAATTGGAGTTTTTTAAAAATTATTTGTAGGTATTTTTACGAGCATTTTTAATGGATGTTTTTTTTTTGGCCTAAGAGTTAGAAATTTGCGATTTTGAAATAGTTTTTAAAAATAGAACCGCACTTACCAATTTCTTGTCATTCTATCACTCGATCAGCATATATTTAAGGTGCACAATTACACTTTGAACCATCAAAATTGGAAAACTTTAAATATGAAAAATAAACATATTGCAGCCGCGACTGCTGTGTATTTTAAAAATTACCATTTTTTTCTTTAACATGGTGTCTATGGGCTCAATAGAAAAACGATGCTAACGCTCTTTGTGGAGATTTTTCGAAGTAATGTTGGGATGTAGCTTCTTAAATTGATATTATAAGATACGACCAAAGCACAGGCGACGCCCCGATGCGGCGCATCCTTTGCTTACCATGTTGAGCGGCACTGCATGGAGGCAGAGGTGCAGTCAATTGGCAGTACAGAATGATTGAATTAACAGATGGGGACAGCACAAAATCAACATTTATTTAATTTTTCGTGTGTGTGGAAAATATCAATATAGTATGTATATTAAATAATTATAATCAATAAAATTACATAAACAACTCACCAGATTTGATTCGGAATCATTTTCCTCCACGTTCTGCCTCAAAAAACTATCTGCAAACGGAAACCATGCTAGTTTCGGTGTATACACGTCCTTCATGTCTGTTCCGGTCCCCATCGACTTTCTTATTTTAGCTACTTCTTGATTGTAGGTACATCTAATGCTTCTGATTTTCTGTCGAAGTTCTTTAATCGAAGAAAGCCCCGAAACTGGCAGTAGAACTTCTTCTGCGTAGTTTCTCTTGAGTCTGTCTTTGAAATCCGGACAATTCCTTTTCCACAAACATGGAAATCGTTGGTATTCATCCAGAAACATAATGACATCAAACCGTTCTGCCATCCTTTACTTAAAAGAAATTGTTGAATTGACAAATTCAGTTAATTAATTGATAACAACAACAAAAAAGCAGCAGTAAAAGAAATGTTTTTGAGTCAACAATGCTGTTGTCTCTCTTCAATTACGATTACAATTACAATTAGTACTCTGCTAGCAGCCAAATAGGCCTATGGCAGAGGGACATAAAAGTCCATATGCAGCAAAAAACAAAATGAATATACAAATGTCATTCCCACAAAACAAAATTATCCCCATTCACCACTACCTCATTAGCTAAATTTCCCTACAAAGGGGATATATTTCTCCAGAAGTGGTGACTCAACAACTATTAATATTGGGACAGGTTTGTACACAACAGTGATAGTAAACATGATATAGTTACTATCACTGTTGAAATAGTACTATGAACTATATCTAGTTAAACGAGATAGTGCTATCGCAATAGTGAGATAGCAATTATCACGTGGTCTGCACGATGATAGTTTTTGTCGTGATAGTAATTGCTGTCATGACAGCAACTATTACGAAATTAATCATTGTTGAAAACGAACCTTAAGAGTAACCAAACTAAAAAAAAAGTAGAAAGATTTTTTTGAAAAGCTTTTTAATGAGCCATATGTCCAATAAGTGGCAGTAGGCTAATAGATGGCCCCCTAAGAAGTTAGTAAGACGACACTTTTAACATAGAACTCTATGGAAAAATCGCTGCACGGATAAGTTTGTTTGTCGTTTTCTCGCTATAATTACTTGCCCAATTTTCGTGAATTCTTGAAAACAAATAAAGACAATAGTACGTAGTTTCACATCCTTGTATTAGTTTTTTTTTTTTAATATTTCACATTGTTTTGTTGTTTTCGATGTTTTGTTCTGAACGTTGCTGTTAAACCGAAACTTTTAACATGGAAGCCAATGGAGATTTCGATAAGTCGGTAAATTCTTTTGCTGTTTTCTTGCAAATTACTTACACAATTATCGTGAAATTTTAAAGAAATAAAGAAAAAAGTACGTAGTTTCAGCATCACGCATTGGTTTCTTAATGTCCGTCGTTGTTTGTTTGTTTTCAATGTTTTATTCCGAACCCTACACTGAATAGTTTAGAGTGAATTTTTTGAGTAACACATGAAAAACAAACAAACAGGAAGAAAATTTAATTAAACAATGATTAATTATAAAACTACCTATTTTTACCTTTATTTCTTTAAAATTTCACGATAATTGTGCAAGTAATTTACAAGAAAACAGCAAAAGAACTTACCGACTTATTGAAATCTCCATTGGCTTCCATGTTAAAAGTTTCGGTTTAACAGCAACGTTCACAACAAAACATCGAAAACAAAAAACAACGATAACGAATATTAAAAACTAATGGATGGATGTGAAACTACGTATTTTTGTCTTTATTTTTTCAAAAATTCACGAAAAGTGGGCGTGTAATTTGCGAGAAAACGGCAAAAAAAAAAACTTAATGGTGCAGTGATTTTTCCATAGAGTTTCTATGTTAAATTTTCGTCTGCTAACTTCTTAGAGGGGGGGGGGAGACCATCTTTTGGCCTACTGCCACTAGAGGCGCTTATTGGACATATGGCTCATTGAATTTTATTTTTAAGCCCCGTTTTCACGATGATAGTTGTCACGATAGTTGCTCTCATTGACATTAACTATCGCGAGAACTATCATCGTGCAGACCACATGATAGTCACTATCGCACTGTCGCGATAGCACTATCACAATATCTCGTTTGACTAGATAGTTCATAGTACTCTCGCGATAGTAATAGTTGTTGTGTGACCGCCTGTAGGGAAATATCCACTTTGTAGGGAAATTTGGCTTCTGGAGGGAGAGAGAGAGAGACAACACTGTTGTTGACTCAATGATATTCTATGAAGTAGGCGTCACACCGTCACGTGACAGAACTATCACGGTTACTTCAAGGCAGGTAGAGAGTTTTTATGGTGAGACCGTGAGAGTGAACTATCGCAACTTTCACGACAGCTACTCTCATGAAAGAACTATCGCCGTGAAAACGAGGCTTAAGGTATAAAGCATTACGTTCGATCCAGAAATTTCTTTTCAAAATTTTCTCAAGACTTACCCAAAGATTGCCAAAACGATTTTTGAAATTTAAAATAAGTCAATAAAACAATAAAAAACTTAAAAATGAAGTGACTTTTCCAGAGTCACCACCAAACGACGCCATTTTAAATTTCCAAAAAAAACAAAAACAACAGGCATCTGTAGACAGCTTCAGAATTTCTTTTGCTTCGCCCTTTTATGAGCGTCAGACGAAATATTAACCAATTGGAAATAAAAAAGGTGGGGCATGTGACATCAGACCCAGTAGCAAAACAATTAGAAATTGATGACGCTCATAAAAGGGCGGAGCCAAAAACAATTTTGAAGCTGTCTACAGATGCCTGTCAAAAACGAAACTCTCTCCCCCCCCCTTCCCATTTTTGTGATAAAGGTTGTCACCTCACATTTCCAGAATTCCCCTTAAGAGCCTAGGTACACGTCGTCCATCTTGTTGTTTTGAGGAAACGACAATGAGACACATGAGTGTTCTTATAAGGTGTTACTAAAACTGTAAGAAATCACCTCACAATCGCTCAATTAAAATACAGTAAAGCGCAAAATGCAATAAAAAGTATTGTTTCTTAAGGTCCTCCCTTTATATAAATTTTGAAAAGGTCCTATTTTTAACAAACTTCAAAATGGTTGGGTTTTTTTAACTCCATGTTAAGTCCCATAGGAGGAAAACACCGTCCCACAAAAGTTAGAAGAACTCTCATTAAAAATGATTTAGAGCAATTTAAACAAATTAGCACGTACTTACACGTGTTTATTGCTTTCAGGATTATTCCTCCTTCTAAATTTTAAAAGGGCTTTCTATTTTTAAATAACATTTAAAATTTTACGTTTTTTTTAACTCCATGTTAATTCCCATAGGGCCAAAAAACCGTCCCACAAACATTTGAAGAACTCTCATTAAAAACGACTTAGAACAATCACATAAAATTAGCACGTGCAATAATTTATTGGCTTCACCATGTTTTCTTTTATAAGGTTAACATACGAAATTATTTTTCTATTAATTATTATGTGACTTCGAACCTGGAAAAAAAAACGTTAAAAAACCATTTTTAAATTAAAAAAAAAATGATCGCAACGCCTACATTCGGAGAAATTTTGAATTAAATACTATATCTAGGCTCTTAATGAAATGCCTGTACTCTCTATTCATATTCAGCTCAATACAACCTTCCATGTGGGGAATAATTCAAATATTAAATCCATAGTACTTTGAAATGAAAGTAATGTGAGCTGGTGACTCCACATCAGAATTCGAGTAGAGGAGTAGACTTTGGTGGGTTTTGTTGCCAATGTCTGTTGTTTGGTGGCGCATCTGTCTGATAAAGTTTATTTACATGAAGTCAATTGAGTTTTAAATTTTTTAAATTATATTAATGACTTATTTTAAATTTTAAAAAAACGTTTTGGAAATCGTTGAATAATTCTTGACAATTATTTTGACAAGAAATTTCTGGAGGTAATATGGTCTCTTTAAGAGTAACCAAACTAAAAAAAAAAAGTAGATCATATAATCCTTTTTATTTGTAAAAAAAAAATCAAACACAAATAAACATAATTTTAAGATTTTTTGAAAAGCTTTTTAATTGACTTTTATTTTAAGGTATAAAGCATTACTTTCGATTTAAGTACAAACCACAGATCTTAACGACTAAAGAGAACCAGCCAAACCTTAATTTTTCGTAAAACAAGTAGAACCGGACTCGGATTATGTACATATCTGTTTTCGACAACAGAAACGACCGGAGTAAAAAATAAAACAAGTTACAATATAAAGAAAAAGCAAAAATACAACATTAAAAAGTGTCGAATAATATCAATGTCGTCATACAATAATAATAAGATAATATATGATAATTATAATATATTAACATCGGTCGATTGTAATTTGAGAAAACTATCTGAATTGAGAGAAAAACATCAGAGTTCCGTGAGTTGTGTCGCCGAGTGCTGATAACAACCATCCAGTCTCGCGATGTGACACGCTTGGCACAGCAAGTGACCGTCTAAAGGGTAACACCGTTTGTCTGGTTCATCGGTCAGTTGCATGCTGCAATCCTACACAACAACAACAACAACAACAAAAAAACAATATAAAAAGGTGTTCATTCACTTATGCTTCTTCCTACATGAATTGCGATTTGCGAAAGATGTTCGAAAACGTTTCGTAAACAGTTACGCATAGATAGATGCCAACGCATTACGAGTCTAGAAACACATTAGCGTTGGCTTCGTGCTATAAAACGTCGTATGGTTTCGGTTCCAAATGTGTTTTCAAAAAAATAATCATACCTTTTATGATAGTTTGAAATCACCAATACATTATCAAACTGATTATTTTTCAAATAGCTTTTTTGCCACATGAAATTAACAAGAGCTTATCATTTAGCTAATTAATAAAAAAAAAATGTTAATTTTTAAAATAGACAGTCGCTGCAATATGTTTATTTTTCATATTTAAAGTTGTCCGATATTAAATTTTCGAAGTGCAATTTGTACCGTAAATGTATGCTGATCGAGTGATGGAATGACAACAAATTGGTAAGTGCGGTTCTATTTTAGGTTAAACTCCATTGAGTATGCGCTTGTAAGCAAAAAAAAAACATCCATTAAAATGCTCGTAAAAAATACCTAAAAATAATTTTAAAAAAAACTACAATTAAACCACAGTGAAGCCAACACATTGGCGCATGTGCTGATTTTTTTTCTGGTCTTTTAAAATTATTTTTTAGGTATTTTTACGAGCATTTTAATGGCTGTTTTCTTTGCTTTACTCAATGGAGTTTAACATAAGAGAATAGAACCGCACTTACCAATTTTTTGTCATTCTATCACTCGATCAGCATATATTTAAGGGGCACATTGCACTTTGAAAACTTAATATATTGGACAACTTTAAATATGAAAAATAAATATATTGCCGCGACTGCTGTGTATTTTAAAAATTAACAATTTTTCATTAAGATCGGGTCTATGGGCTCAATAGAAAAACGATGCTAGCGCTCTTTGTGGAGATTTTTCGAAGTAATTTAGAAAGAATTTCGCGACGTAGCCTCTTAAAGCATATTAAATAAAAATGAATCACTAAATCCAAGTGTTTATTTTTTTGGAAGAAGAAGAAGTCATTAAACTTTGGCATGTGTCCGAAGGTTACAACAAATAAGTATAATACTTTTAAGAACAAGTGGTTTCAATTTTATGTCGCTAAAGATTAGCTACTAATTTCGAACAAGTAAACGTTGCAATAAAAAAAGTAAAAAAAAAAATGTACCTCGCAGACGTAACAATCTATGTGGAAATCCTTGTCCATGGAAACTACACGTACGGTTTCTTCTGTGCCCTGAAAAAAACCAACACGCAATAACGTTACGTACGCAATTCAAAAAAAAAAAAAAAACAAGACTCGACTTTTGAATGGCATTTTCCCCACAAGAAAGCTCTTCCGAATGTTCGTTTTCGATATAAAGCGTCAAACGGAAACACCATTGCGGCCTTTTAAGCCGGGCACACACTTAAATAAGACGTATTGACTGAAGAAGTTTCAGACAAAATGGTCTGAAGCTAGGTCTGTTCCGACTACAACCCACACACTAAATAAGATTAATTACAACTAATCAATTAATATTGTAATAAAATGAGATGAAACGTAAAATTTGATATTCTCGTGTAAGACAGAGGCAAGTAGCCGAGATTGGCTTTCAGACAAGAAGTCTTGTCTCACCAGTGTTGTTCTGCCCGACTCAGACCGTTTTAAATGTTTTGTCTTATTCAGTGTGCGGGGACACACACTGAATAAGACAAAAGGCCTTCGGGGAAAAAAAACAAACACCCAAAAGTCGAACCGTGTAAATATCTGTCTTCATTTTGCAATTTATTTTTTCATTTAAGAAAATTTTATAACTTAATAATAGAAGCCAGCAAAATGCTCAAGTGAATTAAAAGCTAATTTTTCTATTCGTAATTTTGGATGAGATAAAGAGTAAAAAACAAAGAAAAAAAAAACCCAAAGTTAGTTAAAATAGAGCAATAAACACAGTTAATCCAAAAGCTACACAAACCACCAGCATTTTAAGAAGTGCATTTTAATTTTGAGGAACATCTGCACCATATATCTTTAGGTGGAAACAGATCAGTGAAATAGAATGTTGAAACGAACTAGTGCAATATTTTAGCTAATCTGCAACATCAGTGTGCCACCGAATCATGATCAACTCATCATCCATATTCTCGCAAACTACCTAACGGGTAGTACACACCAGGATACTTTGTTGCGAGGCTGCTCCGATACAATGTTGCGGTGCAGAATCGCAACAATGTTTCCAAAGTTTCCCATTTCGATGAGAGTCAAGAAACATGAATCTGAGCTGACGTGATTCAGCCCCGAAACACTTCAAAACAATGCTGCGTGTCTTAATTGCAACTGATGCAATTCAAATGGGTCGAGTTAATTTCATTTTGTGCGCTTTTGTTAATTGTCACCTTTATTCTAGCATAGCAGATACAAATTTAGACGCAAAAACGGATTAAAGTATAGAAGCCGTCATCTTAAATTAGCGGTTTGGGGGGGGAACCTTTTGATGATGTTTTCATTTAAATGAAAACGACGTCATTTTGCGCACGTCGTTGCTAGCCCCGAAAGCTTAGCAGAGTGATTAGAGAGACCCTCCCATTAATGCGGTTCGATCAACGATTGCGTTTAGAAACTTGCGGGAAGTTAGCCGATCGTGGGCCTTAACTATCAACATTACCTCAAATGGAACTCTGCGAAACATTCTAGAAAGGGAAATGGCATAGCAAGAAGGGCAGATGAAGACACAAGAAAGGCCAACATCATGGCTAGGTGTATGTTGTAGCATCACATTATGCTTGCTCGGGAGGTGTTTGTCATTTGGTTCACTGTTCTGTTGCACTGATCTGTACCGATCTTTTCGTAGAAGAACGCATTTGCACCAGCATTTTTTTTTAGATAAAACAACACCCGCAGAAATGAAAAGAGGATCAATCCGGGAAGCCAAAACAACGTTAATGATGTCAAGTCACCGAATAAATAAAACGAAACCGATCCGCAACAAATTATTTCCCCGAATGAGAACTGTTAAATGTGTTTTCCCCGATAACAGTAATAACAAAAAGTTTAGCAAAAGAGCTTCCAGAATTAATTCCATTTCATGCTCGTCCCTTACACCCCTTTTCCTTCCCACCCACCTTCCCGATTTTATTTATTACAAACACAAAATAGTCAAAAACATGACCAAATACCTCAACTGGCGTAATTGCTTTCCCACACGCAGCACATTTGGGAGCAAATATTCTGAAAAAACATCAGAAAAAGAGCGTACGGTAGGAAGAAAAATAGATATGGACAAACAACAAATGGGGGGGAAAAGGTGCCTTTAGCTTCCTACAGAAACTCGAGCATGCAAATAATTAATTGAGACGCTTCTTCAGTGACAAAAAAAAAGTAGAATCGTTAGTGTAAAATAAGATAGAATAAAAATAAACCCAACCACCAATTAAATCGGCTACCGGAAAAGAAAAAAAAAAAAATACAAGTTTCCCTGTACTCCGTTAAAAAGAAATGTTTCGTCACGAGACGAGTCCCCGAGAACGTAAAAAGACGATTCCCATCATCATTCTCAATGTCACCATTCGAATACGCGATAATTCTAATCAAAAGAAAAAAGACGTACGAAAGGGAAGACACACACCTGTGATAGTCATTAACACAGTAGATCTTGTTGTCTACGTCGATTGTGAACGGAACTCCGTCCAGGCACTCGTTGCAGATGCAGCAACGGAAGCAACCCGGGTGATACGACTTACCCATCGCCTGAAGAATCTACGCATAACACACCAAACAAATCACAATTAGACGAAGAAAAATCACAATTATTTGTTATAGAAAAGCACCTGGTTCGGTTACTTAAGACAACTTTAAGTAAACGTTGTTTCAGCAATGTGACATAGATGGTGCTGGCGGCGCTAATTCTTATTATTGTGGGGTTACAAAATATGTTTTTAAAAATATTTCTAACGACTTATAAAATGTAAAACTTATCTCGCGATTAAGAAATTAAAATAAACCTACCTTCATAACTTGTTGTAATTCCGATTAAACGTCCACAAGAGATGAAAAAGCCCGATCCATATACACGACTAGCAAACTTTTTCCATTGGATTTCCATCTTTTTTTTTTTTTTTTGCTAGGCGACCCAACGGAAAAACAGATCTGCCAAAGAAGTACAGTTGTAGGAGGCTATTGGAGTCAATCTTTTACTCCTCTTATGAGCGTTTAATCGGAATAGTACAGATTATCCAGAAATATATAGTCAAGTGATTACAAAGCCAGAAGGAGTGAGCCATCGATGGAGAAAGCAACAGTCACAATAGAACTTCAAATAGAAGCCATACAAGACTATACAAAGACAGTCAGTTTTACACAACACCCACTGCCAAGTGGATCATCAGTAGGCTTGTCTTTGTATATGGTATTTTTTATGGCTCTCTAGTCGAAGTTCCATTGTGACTGTTGCTTTCTTTATTGATGGCTCAGTCCTTCTGGCTTTAAAATCATTTGACTACATTATTATTTATTGTATTTTGTACATATTATCAAAGTCAGTTGATTTTGCTACCTTAATCATGACATACCTTTTATATTTTAAATAAGACGTTAATTATATTTTTGTAATAACTTAACGGTACACGTTTTTAGTAGGGATGGGACATTCGAATCCCACGAATCTTGAAAAATATTTGAGATTAGAAAACTCGAATCTTCGCACTTTTTTCATGTTTCGAATCCTAACCAAAAAAAAACAGTTAAAAAACTTTGGTAAAATTAGTTTTAACTCCATTGACGTCCAATGGAATCGTTCACTAACAAAAAAACCCGGCGATTGTTGTAATTTCAGTGGTATCTGTATCATTAATATTATCACCTTGTGTGACCCTGAGTGAAGCCACACTGTTTTTTTCATTATTAATAATTTAATATTTAATATTATTTCATTTATTTGTGTCTTCTTAATGAATAATATAGGATTCTTATATGAAGGATTCGAGAGATTCGAGATTCCGGAAATTCAAGAACCTTTTAGGATTCGGATTCGAGAAAATTTATGATTAGTCCCACTTCTAGTTTTTAACTATGCGAGCGCCATCCATGTCATGTTTCTGAACCAACTTTATTTAATAACTTTCAATTCATTCCGAGGAAAAAATGATCAAACTTTCGTGAAATGTTTTTTCTTCACTCCTCTAATAAATGATTGCATTTTAGTGCTTGCAAAAGTTGCCAGTAAAGGCCTCGTAAAACTAGACACCCCCCCCCCCCCCATTACGTTTGCTTAGTTCCACACACTCCGAATTTAAATATGTTAATCCGATTACTAATCGACCGTACAAAAAAAATGTTACCTGGGATAAGTCACCCGACACTAAACTCAATTTCAAAACACAAACTTTAACGTACAAATTGGAAGGCGTCGTTAGGAAACGACTAATCACTGAAATTAAACAAGAACAAAAATCCAACCCACCACCCCCAATCACCCCCTGCGAAAAAAAAAATATAAAACCAAAATCACCATTTCCATGATGAGATGCCCGCAAATGGCGCACTTTTCGGCAGTCTGCTGAAACCCAGAATACTAAAAACAAACGGGAAAAAAACATGACGAGATGAGTGACAAGGCAAAGAAAAAAGCCAGCTAATAACTAATAAAGAATAAGTCAAATACTAGGTAGTCCTCTTCACAGTAAACCTTTCCGTGAACGTTGTAGAATGCCTTTCCTCGCAGAGCTCGACCTGTAAATAAGACGACAGAAGAATTACAAAAGTGATCAGCATCATCGGTCGTCTTTCTCTCTCTCTCAGTTAAAAGCGAACACGACGAATAGTTATGCCTTCTCTTAAGCAGCCATTGCAAAATTTGTAGATTGTAAGAAAGCAAAGACATGACACAAAGCTATGACACTCACTAAAGTTTATTTTAAAAATTGTTTCTAGTTTTAGAAACTGGAAAAGTCAGGGAGGGCCCAGGAGGGGAGAGAGATAAGGGGAAAAATTGTAATTTTGTAAGAAATCATTAAGTTTTTAATAAATTAGTAAATAATTTATTTTAAATTATTTACTTGTATTATTTATAATTGTTTACTCGTAATCTTTATAATTGTTTACTCGTATTATTTATAATTGTTTACTCGTAGCATTTATTATTTATAATTATTTACTCGTAGTATTTATTATTTTAATTAAATCATTGCAGTAATAATTAATAAAAAAATATGCAAATTGTTCTTATATGAAAAGTTCTATTATATTTACTAGTTTTTTGAATAGTTAAATATATAAATAGTTAAATAAATTATTATTTAAATAAAGTAATAAAATTAAGTTACGCTCGTGTGTTAAGCCTAATACACCCTTGGATGCAAAGTCGCGAGGCTGTCGGGATAGAGTTCCGAAAATTTGTATCTAGACCAGCGGTTCCGAAACTTTTTTTTTTTTTTTTTTGCTCACGACACAACATCTTTTACCTAAAGAAATCGCGACAAATCCCGGCAAAACTCACGGCACACTAGTGTGCCACAGCAAATCCTTTCAAATCCACTGGTTTACTGTGTACATGTAATAAATAGACTAATAGGAAAAGTTTGCTCATTTTGCTTTTTTAAAAGTAAAATGAAAGTTTTCTTGAAACTATTAAATTACATTAACCAAATTATATGAAACAAATGACATTCCTCCACACACACCCTTTGGGAATCGCTGATCTAGACAATACCACGCGTTCACCTTCCAATTTCGTGTGAAGATGCAAAAGCAGACAAGAGAAATTTGTCTCGCTGCAAGTCCCAAAACTTCGGAACATTTGTCTCTAGAAAGTTTAGCGACTGTATCTCGACAATCCCGGATACCAGAATTCCACAACTTTGTATTCAAGCCTTTATAAAACTTAATAATTTTTATTTAAATTAAATAAAAAAGTGCCGGGTACAAATTTGAGTATCTTAAAAACTGAAGCGACGACGTCGATAACGAATTAAATTTTTATTGCAAATTTAATTAAAAAAAAAATAAATAAATAAACCATGAAATATAAAAATGCTTTCACAGAAGGTAAATAAATTTGATTGCTTCATTTTTCCTGGCTTAGTTTTATTTCCCTGACGTTACGAACTCTGGCTACAATGAACTAATATCTGACGGCACGTTAATAATCTCGATGGCCGGTACGCATCGAGTTGATTAACGGTCGAACTTAAAAAGACCGTGCCGTTTACTTTTGTTTTCACTCTACAGCTGTGGAATGGGACCGTTTCAATCCTTTGTCTCGTGTTTATCTACTCTTAGAAGTTCGTTAACTATTCGATCGCAGTTCGCTCTTACGAGAAGACCACAATCGGGTGACTCGACTGACCGCACGAACAGCAAATGAAGCAATTGGTGTGGTAGAGATTTCCCATCGCTTGGCACGCTTGACCGGCACCGGTCACCTTTTCACCGCACGTATGGCACACACCTGAAAACAAACAGAAATAAACACACGAGTGAATGACATTGATTTCGGCTTCCGTTTGTGTGTACGAAAGGTTCACGATAAAGTGCCGCGATCTGCATTAAATCAAAACACAAATTCTTATTCCGTTATACACCAATCGCTCGTCATACCTGTCTTCGATTATACAAGATTTATATATTTTCACATGTATTTGTTCCATTAACGAGCTCATTTTCGCTATTATTAATAATAATTAATAACAGCAAAAAGGAGCTTGTTAATGGAACACAAATACGTATGGAAATATAAATTTTTGTATAAATCAAAGTATGCAAGGAACTTGTGTTGCGTAACTAACCTCGACTAGCCACAATATATTAATAACGCCCCAGTGCCTGAGTGGTTATAATCACTGTTCATTGTTCTGGGGGTCCCGGGTTCGAATCCCGGTTGGAGCATGGTTGTTATGAAACAAACATAATTTTCCGGACGTCGACGTCAGGCAGGGCAGCCAGTTGTAAAACACGTCTCGTTCAATTCTGGGCCGAATAGCTCTTAATATTTTAGTATGATTAAAAACTCCGAATATGTAAATACAATACAAATTTCATTTTCGTTTTATGAGTTTTGTGCTTACGAACAAATTTGTCTCAACGCATTGAACTTGTATAACGAGAGATGGTGAATTGGCATCGACAAAGGAAGAACACGAAAAAGACCGTATCTCGTAAGCTACGATTAGAAGTTTCTTGTCTCAAACCGCAGAGGTCTTACTCGTGCCACCCAGAGAGACACAGAGAGAGAGAGAGAGAGAGAGAGAACTACGATCTCTTCGTTTCTCGAATCCTTCGTTTGTCAACAACCTTTATCACAATTGAACACGCTGGTTCTCTCATCAAATTTAAATAACGTCGTATTCAAGTTATTACAACGAAATAAGAGCCAAACCTGGGAATATGCTACAATATTTTTAAACCCAACTTACAACTCGCAGTTCGACCGACGACGGAAGAAGAAGAAGACGAGGAAGGAGAAGGAGGAGAAGAAGTTTTGGACATTTTCCCCAAAAGAGAAAGTTTCGTATCGAAATAACATATCACAATAATTTTATCATCGTCACAATTTTTAGATATAATGTCTCATCGTTAGAAAGTGAAGAAAAGAGGACACGGCACATCTTTCTCTCTCTCTCTCTTCATTAAAAACAGAAAAAGAGATAACCCTTAAGTTGTGTTCTGCTCTAAAAAAAACACACACCAAAGTCCAGGAGTGAGTAACCGACTTTTTGGTTTAAAAAAAAAGTAAAGTACCAAAAAAAAAAAACCCACCAACAAAATAAATAAAAATAAAGATGATGGGAAGAAGAAGTTTTGGGAAGAAGAAGTTTTAGGAAGAGGAACTCTAAATATAAGTCTAAAAGTGAATGTTTTAAAACTCAAAATGCCACCAAGAACAGAAGAAAAAAAACGTTCAAAATGAATGAGCCATTTTATTTATCTCAGTAGAATTTCGACTGCAAATTAATTATGTTTAATCGTGGGCGTTAAAAAAAAAGTAGGAAGGAGAACACACACACCTTTTTGCCAATCATAAAAAGCACCCACACCTTTTGGATTAATTAAGAAAAAGACCCAGAGAGAAGGTTGAATAATGTGGAAATCTCTCTTTGCTCCACCCACCCACTCTCATCAGTGAGCAAAATCAGATATTTTGCACAATTTACTTGTCAATGTGCAAAAAAAAAACAAGTAAAGGTCGATTCACACTATACGTCACGTCAATATCTCCAGGTGGGGGATGGGGATGGAAGGGAGGTATCAAGAGGTATCATTTTTCTGGAAAATTTTGAAATTCACTAAGAGAGTTTGTGCCACTAGATGGACAACTTTGTTCACAACAAATACAATCTGTCGATAGTCGTTTACGATATCACAAAGTTGTTGTCGTTGCTTTTAGTTTGCGCCAAACCGTTTTCACGAACTACAACTAAATGACATTCATGACCTAATATTCGTATGGCTATAACTTTGAAGAGTAATCGTAGAAGTTCCAGAATTTCCAGTTGTCGTGCGTAGTTTTAATGTGTGGCGCAAACTGTCTTATTATCTCGCAAAACGGTACGACAGATTTGTATGAAATGTTGAGGGTATTTTCTACAATTTATATATTAACACCAGGAATGGGACATTCGAATCCCGCGAATCTTGAAAAATATTCCGAGATTCGAAAACTCGAAACTTCGCGCTTTTTTCGTCTTTTCGAATCCTAACCTGAAAAAAAACTATTAAAAACTTTGCTAAAAATTAGTTTTATCTCCATTGACGTCCAATAGAAGCGTTCACTAACAAAAAAAAAAAAACCGGCGATTCTTGCAATTTCGGTGTTATACCCGGATCACCAATGGATCACCTTGTCGCCTGACCCTGAGTACCACACCGTTTTTATTATTGTTAATTTAATATTTAATATTTTATTTCATTTATTCGTATCTTCTTAATGTGAGATTCGTGGGATTTCAAGAACCTTTTAGGACTCGGATTCGATAAAATCTAGGATTCGTCCCACCTCTAATTAACACGTTATATATTTGTCGTTAGTTATTTTTAAATGACAAAACAAAATGCCCTAAAAAGTTGCGAATTTTGAACAAACAAAATACCACCTCCTTTCGAAACATGCCCTATATATTACTTTGTCAGATTTTATTCTGAATTTTGTTCGAACTTCAAATGAAAAATAAAAATTGTGAATTTTATAAGATCTTCTTTTACAGAAGTTTATTATGAAAGATACAAACACGAAAATCTATGAAGAAAAAAAAAAGTTTTTAGAAGAAATTTGAAAAGTTTGTTAAAAAAAAAAAAGAAAAAAAAAGAAGAGGAAACTCTTCTTGTTTTTTCTTTCTTAACAAACTCGAACTCGTATTTTAAATTTAAAAAACGAGTTCATATTTTGAACTACATTGCCATGACAACAGTAATTCGTCATTTAGTCCCGTTTTAAAATTACGACATGAAGATCGTAACTGCGTAAGATCGTAACTTTCGAGAGTTCTGAAATGAAAATTTCTCGTTAAAAAAAAAAAGAAGGAACTTAAAAATAGTTCCGAGAGTCCTGGATTTGCTCCACCTGAAAAAGGGCTAAACGTCATCGTTAATGTAAACGTAATCGTGTACGGTACCAACCAAAATATTCTCCTTCCGGACTGTTTTCCATTTCCTCCTCCAACTGCCTCGTCAATTCCTCGATCTTCTTCTCGGCTTCGCTCGGACCGCAAGGCCTCGGAGGAGTCACACTGTACGGAAGAAGAGTCTTCCCAGTCGTATTGAGGCAAACCCCGCTTCCGCTTGAATTTCCGGTCACTCCAGAGCTCCCTCTCTGTCCGACCCCACCAGAAAGAACTCTTTCCATCTGTAGCCTCGAAGCTTGCGTACCAGGATACGGAGGTGGTGGCGAGAACTGTCCTCTGGGATCCACAGCCATTCTTACGAACGGTGGCGAAGGTGGACCGTCGTGCAATGACCACGAAGAATGCTGACCATTTCCGCCTCCTCCTCCGCTCAAGTGTGTGATCTCGTGAGGTCCGAAAGAAGTCCTCTCGTAGGTCGTAGTCGAAGGTCGACATTCGGCTACGGATGGAACGGTCGACTTGCGAATTTCGTAATGAGTCGGAGCCCAGAATTGGCCACCGCTGCCG
The DNA here is from genome assembly GCA_036925085.1 of Brachycybe producta. Lineage (NCBI taxonomy): Eukaryota > Metazoa > Arthropoda > Diplopoda > Playtdesmida > Andrognathidae > Brachycybe > Brachycybe producta. The sequence goes on along the minus strand of JAUPFP010000001.1, from coordinate 6,986,373 downwards.
TATGAAGAAGAGTAAGGGTTCGATAGGGACATCGATGCAAAGTTACGTTCGAGATTGGAAGCCGAACTCGACGGCGCGCCGTAACCTACGATACTTCCACGCGGACTGGAATGTTTCGAAGAGGATCCGATGCTGGAGCCGGGACTCGTGTATGCGGCACGCGAATCCATTAACGGTTCAGCGAATCCGTAAGTAGAATGTACTTGACTTCCTCCTCTCGTATCATAAGCAGAGGAAACGGAATGACCGTAAGCAACAGATCTGGCTGTCGAACGATCGGGAAAGGAACCTAGTAACGATGCTCGATTATCCGTATTACGTCCCGTGCCGTAGACGACATCGTCATCATCCGTCATTCCATACGGCTTCACATTTGCGTAAATGACAGGTTTCACACCAACGTTCTGATGGATACTGGTGGCCACTTGTGGAATAAACGGAGGAGTGACCAACGGAGAACAGTAGGAGGCGTTACGACCGTAATCCGAAGAAGGAGTCGAGATGATGTCAGTCGACGTCAACTGTTCTGGTCCCTGCCTTTTATGATTATAAGAGACGCTCGTAGCGACCGAAGTAAGGGGTGTTGTCCTCGTATCGATCTTTGAGGACGACGCACGCTCGACTGCCGTCACCTGAGACGGTGCAGTGATCCGAGCATCACCACCACCACCACCACCCCCACCGCCGCTTGATTCAACGACGAAACTCTGAACGACGCCTGTCGATCTCGCAAACTGAACTGCGCCTCCGTTAGAATAAAGTGGCGCAGACGACACCGCCGCCGCCACCGAATCCTCCTCTTCTTCCTCAGCGCGACGAAAACCGTTTTTAGATCCGTTCGGAGGAAACCGAACTGCGCGTGCAAACTGAGGCATGAGCGGCCCACCACCACCACCGTCGCCGCTCATATGCCTAGTATTTTCATAATCACCGGCCCCTGCAGACGACCCACCGCCGCCGCCGCCGCCGGCTTCAATAACAACATTTTTTTCGTCGCCCACGTTGGCGTAAACGTGCGAGCTCGTGCTGACGCTCGACACCACGTGCCCGTAACCTCTGTTGACGTCATTCGCATCGTTGTTGTTGTTGTTCGATGATCTCCTCGTCGAGTGAGAGTGGATCGCGGGGGGTTGTTGCAGCGGTTCCTGCATTTTGGGTGGTCTTCTTCTTCTAGCCTCCTCTTCCAACCCCCACCACCCACCTCTTCGATACTTCCCTTGTTGTTCTTCTCCTTAATGATGTTTACTCTCTCCGTTTTCTCTTACAGATGGGACCTATTCACGGCAGGAAACATCGTCCGATCGTTTATTAAATAATACGATAAAATTACAATCGAATGCAAACAAAAATAACTGAAAAAATAATAAGAAACCAAAGAGAAAAAAAGACGACAATGAAAAGAACCACTAAACGAAAACCATTGTAAAAATATCGATTCAATCTTAAACGATCGATATACCATATCGATCAACGATCTTTTTATAAAAAAAAAAATACACTACCATTAGAGGACTTAAACCTGCTGTAAGCATGCGCATTGCCGACTTTCGAAAACGATAGACGGCATTGCGCAACTAGCGTTTGAGCATTCTAACTTGATGTGAGCATGTGTATTACCGTCTATCGTTTTACAAGGCATAGCCACCTATCGACAGACTCTGCCTATACTAACCACCTATACTAGTATAGGTGTCTATGACATAGGACAGTGATTCAGGGGGCGGACATTGGGGGTGAATCTTGTAGCGAAGCCATTTTAATTTTTAGTAAAGTCGACCAATAGATACCGCTGTTAACTTTTAATCTGCAAAACAAGAGACGGTAGTGCGCATGCTCACACCAAATTTAAAAATGCTGTAACGCTAGTAATGCGCATGCTCACAACATAGGAAAGTGATTGCTAATGCATTGCCTGCTTTATAAAGAAGGTTAGAATAAGGTGAGACGGCATCAAGTGACTTTAGTGAAGCCAAAAAAAAAAAAATAAAGGCAAGTGTGCCCAGCAGTAAAATGTTCTTGGCCCCGCCCTTTTATGAGCGTCAAACCAAATATCAACCAATTAGAAGATGAAAAGGGCTGGGCATATGACATCAGACCAAGTAACAAACCAATTAGATATTGATGACGTTTGTAAAAAGGCGGAGCAAAGAAAATTTTACTGCTGGGCACACTTGCCTGTAAAAAATTTGCACAAGAGGAAAATAGTCGCTATCTTTTTCAGACTAGCGTTTGCCCATTAGAATTAGCAGAGCGCATGCGCATTACCATCTTATCGTTTATATAGGAAAACTAACCTAACCTAACCAAACCTATAGTGAACGTCTCATCGGCAGTTTCCATTGGTGATCAATAGATGGCGCTGCTAACGCAAATCTGCAATCACATTTCTATATAAAACGATAAGATGGTAATGCGCATGCGCTCTGCTAATTCTAATGGGCAAACGCTAGTCTTTTTCAGACCCCGCATTATGTCTGTGCTACTAGTTTTCATATGAATCAGATATGATTTTTCGTTGGACATTTTTTTTTAAAGTGGTAGTAAATATTTTTTGTTTGTTTTGTTAAATTAAAAAATACCTCTTTGTCGTGTTTTGGTTGCCATATTTAATCTAAAAAGGTTCTGGGATCACATTTCAGAGGTGTAGTATTAAGATCTTTAATGAACAGCTGATTTTCAAACTCTTGATTAATTGTGTCTTTCAGAAAAGCAAAACAAGAAAGTTTTAGAAACTAGAATTGTAGCTCAATCATTTTAGGATGTTTTCATGTTGATACGTTTCAAAATAAGCTTTTTATGGGGTTATGGAAATCTTTGTTTTATACGGAACCCAAAAACTATTCTTAGTAAATTAGGCTCCCTTCATTATTTCTTAGTATAATTTAAAAAATTAAAAATCAGTTGACTTAATGTAAATTGAACTTTATCAGATAGGTGCGCCACCAAACGACAGACATTGGCAACAACCCCCCTCCCCTCCCCTCTCCTGCCCACCCCACCCCCTCCCCTCTCCTGCCCACCCCACCCCCTCCCCTCTCCTGCCCACCCCACCCCTCCCCTGCCCACCCCACCCCTCCCCTCTCCTGCCCACCCCACCCCTCTCCTGCCCACCCCACCCATAGAATACTTGTATACTCGAATTTTGATCGTATAGTTGGAAGTAGTAAATGTAATCTCCCCTTATTCTAACCTCCTTGATTTCAGCTTATATCTAACATAGACAGCCAAGTGTGCGCAGCAGTAAAGTTGGTCTGATATCACATTCCCCGCCCTTTTTAATTTTTAATTCGTTGATATTTGGTCTGACGCTCATAAAAGGGCGGGGCAAACGACTGTATTCTTCTGAGCACACTTGCCTGTCTTTGGAACTAATTTTATAGCAGGCAATTAGAAATCGGGACGAACAGAAGTGGGCTCCGCCCTTTTTATGACGAACGCAACTTCTAATTGGTTGATTATGTAGTCTGACGTCACATACTCCGCCCTTTTTAACGTCAAAGCACACAACAAACCAATTAGAAGTTGCCGGTCGGCATAAAAAGGGGCGGAGCCAACTTCTGTTCGTCCCGATTTCTAATTGCCTGTAATTTTATATGAACTGAAAAGCTCAGCTGTTTTGTTGCAGCAGAAGAGGGCTAAACACAATAGCTGAAACACATGTTCATTTTCAGCTACTACTTCAATATTAGAATTTCATTTTCAGCTCACAAGTCACTAGTAAGGGCACCTTTACAGTGTGAAATTGTCAACTTTGCTCTGCTAAAGGTAAGGTTTTCTATTTATTGTTTTATTATATTTATACTATTGAAACTGATTTCAAAGATGTTATGAAATTGTTTTTTTTTTTACTTTAAACTTTAATTGATAATTATAATAATTAATAATAATATAAATAATAAAATATAAATAAAAAATGTAAATAAAATAATAAAAATATAAATAAGAATAATAACTAATAATTATAATATGTAATTTTTATTTTAAAAAACTGGACACTGAAAAATCTGTGCAAATTTCCTATTACTACATCATTGACAAAAATAATATTTAATTCATAAAAAGTGTCAAAAAATATTTTCTGGCAATATTTAGTCTTGACTTTGGACATAATTTGACAAAAAGTGTCTATAGACATCCTACTGTACATACATCTTTTTGTTATACATTGCAGTTTATTTGTGGATTGGTGGGTGCATTTAGTGGAGAAGCTGTTTTTATTATTTTTCTACAGTGGCTGAGAGGCGCAATCTCTTCAAGACATATCCAAAACGTCAAGACAATATCCAGAACTTCACGACAACACCCAATACTCTATGACACCATCGAATACCCCACGGCACCACCACCCAGACACGACAACAACACCCAGACCATATTAAATATTATTTAATTTATATTTATTGATAATTCTATTCAAGTGCATATTTATTAGTTTGTGCAGTGTGCACGTGCACACTCATTTGTGTGTCCATCTGTCTGTGTGTCCGTCCGTCCGTCCGTCTGTCTGTGTGTCCGTCTGTTTGTCTGTGTCTGTCTGTCTGTGTCTGTCTATCTGTCTGTCTGTGTCTGTGTCTGTCTGTCTGTGTCTGTCCGTCTGTCTGTGTCTGTCTGTCTGTGTCTGTCTGTCTGTGTCCGTCTGTATGTGTCCGTCCGTCTGTGTCCGTCCGTCTGTGTCCGTCCGTCCGTCTGTGTCCGTCCGTCTGTGTCCGTCCGTCTGTCTGTCTGTGTCCGTCTGTGTGTGTCCGTCTGTGTCCGTCTGTCTGTCTCTGTCTGTCTGTGTCCGTCTGTGTCTGTCTGTCTGTCTGTGTGTGTCCGTCTGTGTCTGTCTGTCTGTCTCTGTCTGTGTCTGTCTGTTTGTGTCTGTCCGTCTGTGTCTGTCTGTCTGTGTCTGTCTGTCTGTGTCCGTCTGTCTGTGTTCGTCCGTCCGTCTGTGTGTCCGTCCGTCTGTCTGTGTCCGTCCGTCTGTCTGTGTCCGTCCGTCTGTCTGTGTCCGTCCGTCTGTCTGTGTCCGTCCGTCTGTCTGTGTCTGTCCGTCTGTCTGTGTCCGTCCGTCTGTGTCCGTCCGTCTGTGTCCGTCCGTCTGTGTCCGTCCGTCTGTGTCTGTCCGTCCGTGTCTGTGTCGGGCCGTGTGTCCGTCCGTGTGTCCGTCCATGTATCTGTCCGTTTGTGTATCTGTCTTTGTGTATGTATGTCTTTGTGTATGTATGTCTGTGTGTCTGTGTGTATGTGTGTCTGTATGTCTGTGTGTGTCTGTATGTCTGTATGTCTGTGTGTCTAACTGTATGTGTGTATGTATGTATGTATGTATGTATGTATGTATGTCTGTTTGTGTGTCCGTCCATCTGTCTGTCCGTCTGTCCGTCTGTCCATCTATCCATTTGTCCATCCGTCTGTCTCTGTGTGTCGGTCTGTCCATTCGTCCGTCCGTCCTTGTATTTTCTGTGTGTGTGTGTGTCTGTCTGTGTGTGCAATTTACTACCATGGCCCACCTGCGAATAGCCTTTAGGCCATTTATGCCCGAGGGCATACAACAGTCTATGTTACAGGTACAATGGGAAAACAATACACACTGGGGTGCCCGAAGGCAAGTGTCTGCTAAGTGTACATTGTAGATCGCTGAAGAGTTCATGGTAGTCTGGTTGGTAGACACTAGCCATCTATACCAAATCTGCTACTGGTGCTGTTGTTGCTCCAGTACTGTCACCGTCTGTATTGGTGTAAGCAAAAACTGCCTCTTTTGCGAAGGTATGCAGGGCTGCCATTCGGTTGCAGAGAAGTGATGGAATTGCAGGCCAGACAACACCTGCTTTAGAGATTTTTTAGATTAAATGGTCACATGCAATGACACAGCGTGAGAGAAGACAGTGGTAAAGTATGTGATCCAGTGAATCATCCTCACGAGCCCCGCACGGACAACATCCACCCGAGGTAGATAGGTGGAATCTACGAAGATAGCAATTGAATGGCTTGTGACCAGTGGGTAGAGAAACAATTTTCCCTACAAAAATGCGTTGGAACTGGTCTACACGTTGGATAAAGGCATGTACTTGGTGCCCTGTATTGGCAAAAGTCCACATTGCCTGCCACACCCGCTGCTTTTTTGGCACAACCTGAAGCATGCAAGCTCATTAACGACCATTTGAATGTTTCTTCCATAGTTCCTGATGCTACGGTTGTAAGAGCAGAAAGTGAATCGGAGCAGATTACTGCAGATGTGCCTCGTGGGGTGCGTGTCCCTCCTATTTTGATTGCCTTCCAAATTGCAGGGAGTTCTGCCTGGAACACCTTGCAGTCATCAGGCAAGCGACATCCCCAAGAATAAATTTCACAATTTTCCCTCACCGCAGTGTGGTAAAATCAGGAAATTTATTCTTGAGGATGGGATGCCGCTTGCCTGATGCAGACCCGACCTTCTGATCACGTTTTGACCCATCAGTGTAGATGCTTAATGTTGGGAGACTAACAAGTTCAGTTGACCACTTTTCTGCCTGTGTCTGTTGGTCCAGTGTGTGTGTGTGTGAGAGAGAGAGAGAGCATGCATATGTGTACACCCTCGTGTGTGCACACATGCTAAATTGTGAGTGTACATGTGCATGCATGTATATTGTGTGTGCACAGTTGTGAGTGTGTGCACAGTTGTGAGTGTGTGCACAGTTGTGAGTGTGTGCACAGTTGTGAGTGTGTGCACAGTTGTGAGTGTGTGCACAGTTGTGAGTGTGCGTGCATACACTCACTTGTGATTGCATTAAGCTTCTTGACTTTTTGTGAGATTTTTAAACTTTATAGAAAAGCCACATTATCTATCAAATTGCTTATGTATAGGTTCTTTAAGACCATTTTAATTTTCACATGTACATGCAAATGTCCACACGATTTTTTAAGCTGCATTAAAAATGTACTAAAATACATCTAGCTGCAATAATACAGTCAACATTTTCAAATCAGTTCACTAAGTTTACTCACTTTCAATAACTTGTGATCAACAAAATTACAAATTCAGATCACTTTAGTTATCAACCTACATGTGTATCATTTATTTAAAGGTAAATAATGTTTTTACACAAATTCACAACTGTGCACACTCACAAACTATTAAATATGCACATGGTTGTTGTTCTGCTGTCTTGGTGTTGTTGTGGAGTATTGGGTGTTGTTGTGGAGTATTGGGTGTTGTTGTGGAGTATTGGGTGTTGTTGTGGAGTATTGGGTGTTGTTGTGGAGTATTGGGTGTTGTTGTGGAGTATTGGGTGTTGTTGTGGAGTATTGGTGTTGTCGTGGAGTATTGGGTGTTGTCGTGGGGGAGTATTGGGTGTTGTCGTGGTATTGCACTTCTCGGCCACCGTAAGTGTAGCCCCTCCTAGGGCAGTTTATTTTTAATTTAAATTTAAAAAGAAGCATACAAATGATTTTTTAAAATTTTAAATTAAAAATAAACCATCCTAGGATGGGCTGTTAAATTTTAAATTAAAGATTAACGAAATGGTTTTAGGGCAAATGGTTTTTGGGCAAATGTTCTTTTAGGACAAATGCCACACACCCCTCTCAAGTTTATTGGAATAATGTATTGCATTGAATATGAATAAAGAATACATGTACATAATACATGAATATACATGAATTATAGAAATGTGAGGTGACAATCTTTGCCATTTAATTGAGGGGTAGACTTTTTTATAAATTTCATGGCACTGGTCATGAAGTCTTTTTGGGGCCCTTTTTTAAAAAAAATTAATAAAATGTATAAATGGTGTTTGTAACTTACAGTAAAATTGTATTATAATGTTTTCATTTTTTATGATATTGTAGTTATTTTCAGGCTAATAAATCTTAACTATACAATACTTTGCATTGTCTATGGCCACCTAAAAATATGAGGCCCTGGGCTTAAACCCAATTAGCTCTAATGTAGATCAACCATACCCAAGAAGGGGGCTGACAGGGCTCTAGACTGGGGCCCTTGATTAGGGGCCTGGTGTGGTGGGTTGGCCAGCTAAGTGACATGAACAGAAGACAAAAATCATCTTCATAAATAATTACCTTTTTTTTGCCTATAAAACTAAAATTATATTATTAGGCACATTACAATGGTTACATTATCCTCTCATTACACGTACTTTTTGTTTCATCTTGTGATTTATTGCCATTCATACTCTTATATATGCCAATGGACAACACAACACGTGCCTGTTTTGATACATTTAAAAAGAAAATCTATAGCTTTTTGATTTTAAACTAAAATTTGCAAACACAATTGAAAATGTAAGTTTTTACCTGGTGGGCAGCCCTTAACGTTTGTGGTAGGACCTACTGCCAGGATCTTTGGTGGGCCATGCTTGTTTGTCAGAAGACATTTTTGTCAAATTATAGTCCTAGCCTACACTTCATAAACACTGAAATGTGTGATACAATGTTGTATAATTAAACTATATGTAGCCTATTTGTAGTTTTAGATAAAATGCCATTTCTGACAAAAAAACAATTAAGGGCACAGAAGGCTTGTGCTACAAGAAAGAGAAAGACAGGGTATAGTATTGAGTTTTTGAGCGAAACAATCCCAGTCAATTTGCAAGAACAAGCCGTAGATATCAAAAAATCTCACAATGCCGATAAATGGGAAGAGAAAAAACCCAAGTACCTTGATCCGGCCAAGCCAATTTCACCACATGTCTAGTTGTAAGCAGTATTGCCATTGTTTGACATTTTATGGACATAGTTTATACTCTACTACAAATTTACATGCAGTTTATTTTACTATGTGGTCATGGTCTATGTGCACTTTTCATCTTCTCTATGGGCTGTTCTAATTGTGACTACCAGGGTATCATTCTGTAACTTATAATGTATGATAATAAATACATGATGTAACAATGGCAGTTTAGACATAGAAGAGGACAGAGAGACTGCAGGATCACATGTGGTATCAACCTTTGAAGATGACTTGCAGGTCAGCCACCTAATTGATGGTGCTACAGGCCCTGTGATAGATGATGCATCACAAGGAACACCTACTAAGTCTTGCATCATTGGTCAACACATTTATGGTATCAACATTACCTTTTATGTTTTTATCTTGAGTAGATAATAAAAATAACTTCTTAGGTCCTGATACACCAAGCACAATAAAGGGTCCTATGGCAGCATGCTATATATGTGGGGACAACTTTTACACAAATGTCAAGATTATGGAACACTTCCAGAGCAACCATCATCTCATAATGTCTGGAGAAGTAACAGAACCCCCAATGCATAACATGCAAGAGTGTACTGGAAGAGCAGTTGATTGTGGTGCAATTGCTGCACAATTTTTGTGACACCAGAAAGTGGAACCACAGGGATGATTGCAACACCACAGCAGCAATCCATTGAAGAACATCAACTACTTATAGTAACAGGTCCCAAAGGAGAAGAACCTTGCCTGATGAGTGGTCGACGTATAGTTGAGTGTAGTGCCATCCTGAAATTGATCAAACATGTGCAGAAGCACACTTCTCGTTGCACTGGTTCATTTTTAAAGTTTAAAAGAGAAACCAAAAATGGAATGGTTCAAATCATTATCTTTACCTGCAACACATGCAAACGCAACCTGGTTTGGCGAACTGGAGAGAGAGAGAGACACAGAGCCTAGTGCAGCCCTTTCTTCAGTGCTTGGTTGTGCTAGCATTGGAATCAGTCTATCACAGATGGAAGAATTTCTGGCTGTGCTTGGTATACCATCGATGGGTCATAAATTATTTCAAAAAACAACATATGAGCTTCATGACAGAATGCTCACATTTTTGGAAGAATCTATGAAAGAAGCAGCAGAACTGGAAAGGCAGAAGGCCATCAAGAACAACAATGTTGATAACGGTGTACCATGGATAACAGTAATTGTCGATGGTTTATGGGCAAAGAGAAGTTATAGACACAGCTTTAATTCTCTTTCTGGTATGGCTGTTGTCATTGGTGCTGAAACAGGCAAAGTAATCGACCTGGGAGTACGGAACAGGTACTGTGCCACTTGTGAAGCAGCAGAAAAAAAAGAAAAGGAGCCTGCAGACCATAGGTGTGTTAGAAACTGGACTGGTTCTGCAGGTGCCATGGAGCAAGATGTCATTGTGGCTGCCTTTTGTAGAAGCGAGGAAAAGTATGGTCTCCGATACAAATATGTTATTGGGGATGGAGATTCTAGTGCCTACAAAGGCATCAAAATGCACTGCAAGTATGATGTGACCAAAATTGAGTGCACCAATCATGTCTTGCGGGTGTATGGCAATCATATCCGACAAGTTAACAAGCAACTAAAAGAAACAATGAAGAAGTTGGTGACAAACAACTGGCACAATCATCTGATTGTAGCAGCAAAGGGAGCAGTGTTTCATAATTTTCAATTAGATGACACACTGCAGAACAAAATTAAGTTTTTGAGAGAAGATATTGCAAATGCTCCAAATCATGTGTTTGGATACCATGAGCACTGCAAGAGTTACTTTTGCACCCCTTCACAACTAAGTGCAGAGGAAAGAGAGGCTGAGAAAAAAAGATTTGAAGCACTACAGAAAACGGAGCTATGGTCGGAACTGAAAAAGTATGCAAAGAGACTGATTCTGCATGCTGATAGTCTAGTTAAACGATTCAGCTCAAATGCAGCAGAACAGTATATGAGTTTGATAAGCAAAACTATAGGAGGAAAACAGGTCAATTTTTGCATTGGTCCGGCATACACTCTTAGGGTGTATTCAGCTGCATGCAATCAAATTCATGGACCAATGTGGCAGGCTGAGGCAATTAAAGAGATGTTTCCTACATCATCACCACCATCAGCACTTAAGAGAGTCGAAGCAAAACGCAAGCGACATTTGACAACTGATATGAAATCTAGAAAAAAATTACAAATGGGAGCTGATGAAACACAAAAAAGCAACAAGCTGCTTTTTTAGCTGCTTTGTTTTCATTTGACCTTTGCCTGTGTCTTTACTACACTAGCAATGCACTCTTTGTTATGTGAGCATCTATGACATTTTCTATATTTGCAATAAAAAAATTGGATTTTCCCAATATTCAGGTCTCTAGTTTTTTGCCAGTGTTTCGGTGTTCCTGTACTGTGTTCCTCTTTGCTGTGTATGTATGAGCAGTTTGTTACAAATACTGTCTCAATATTTCCAGTATTAAAATGAAACTCGTCTTGCCTGTGTCTTGTTGCTCCAGCAATGGACTCCTCTTTGCTGTGTGACAGACTATCTATAATATTTCCTCTTTTATTCACTATTAAAAATTGGATTTTCCCAATATTCAGGTCACTAGTTCTTTGCTTTTGTCCTGGTATTCCTGTACTGTGTTCCTCCTTGCTGTGTATGTATGAGCTTTTTGTTACAAATACTGTTTCAATATTCCTAGTATTAAAATGAAACAGGTCTTGTTCTTATTCGACCTCTTACCTGTGTCTCGCTCTAAAAATGCAGTCCTCTTTGCTGTGTTGCTCTAAAACCATTTCCCCTAAAGGGACATTTGTTCTAAAACCATTTGCCCTAAAGGGACATTAATCATAAAATCACTTGCCTTAATAGGACATTTGCCCTAATCAGTAGTGTAAATTTACATCATTTGTTTTTTGTGTGCCTGCGGCATGCAGAACTTGCCCTAAAGACACTTGCCCTAAAAGGTACATTTGCCCTAAAGACACTTGCCCTAAAAGGTACATTTGCCCTAAAGACACTTGTCCTAAAAAGTTTTTTAACATTTTCTCTCCAGGTTTCAAATCACATAATAGTTAATAGAAAAATAATTTCACGTGTTAAGCTCATCGAAAGAAAACGTGAAGCCAATAGATTAATGCACATGCTAATTTTTATGTGACTGTTCTAAGTCATTTTAAATGGAAGTTCTTCCAATGTTTCGGTGGTGGTTTTTGGTAGTATGGGACTAACAGGGAGTTAAAAAATGTACGATTTTAAATGTTATTAAAAAATAGAAGGACTTTTTCAAAATTTATAAAAGGAAACATTGTGAAGCCAATACATGAAAGTATGTGCTAATTATTTTGTTATTGTTCTAAATCGTTTTTAACGGGAGATTTCAAATGTTTGTGGGACGGTTTTTGATCTAATGGGATTGAACATGGGGTTGAAAAAATGAACGATTCTGAACCTTCTTTAAAAATAGAAGGACCGTTTCACAAATTATATAAATTGAGCATGTGTAAAGAACAGTACTTTTTATTGCATTTTGCACTTTTATTTTAATTGAGCGATTGTTAGGCGATTTCTTTCAGTTTTAGTAACACCATATAATAACACTTGTTTGTCTCCTTATCGTCTGCTCAAAACAACAAGATGGAAGTGAATTGTTAATTTGAAGAATAATTACATATACAAAAAAATATTGTGATGAAACTCATGATTGTGCTGCTATTTATTTTTAATCACAAAAAATCAAAATTCAGGAAGTTCATTTTTTAATTGAATAACTGTCATAGTTCGAAAATATAACATTTTTGGCAATTTTGTCAAGAAAAAGTTTTTTTTTTACAAACACCATCATATGTAAATATTAAATTTGTACTTTTAATATGTATAATAAATACAATTTCATATCATTCATTGAGAAATGTTTTCACCATGCAAATAATGCATTTAGCAAAACAAAAAAGTAAAAAAACCAACATTTTAGAATAATTATATAATAATTAAGTGTGAAAGTTTAATTTACATCTGCAAAATATAATCTATAAAAAAAAAGTATAATTTCACCTTTCAGGGTCTTTAGGAAATCTGAAATACGAGACATTTTTTTGTTCGTTTTTCACTGTTATTGCAGCCACCTGCAGAAAAAAACCTACTACCTGGCATTTCAATTAACTGTGTAATAAGCATAAAAAAAGAAAATGTACATTGGTGCCACAAGTTGCAAATACAATCTAATGTAATATTATAGATTGTCGTCTGCACTGCTCATCGGCCGCTTGAAACGTTGGCGCTGATGCCAGAAAGGGAGGAGCTAATCGAGGCACACAAACTTCAAAGTGCCGACAGTAGAGTGAGGGCTCTTCCTCTTTACTCTCTTTGGTAATAGCAAACAGAGTAAAGACTTCTTTCTTACTTTCTATTTACTATTCTTTACTCTCGAGTCTCTTTGGTAATAAGTCTAAGGTATGACTCTATGAGATTCACCCCATGACGGCCTCCTTGTCCTTAGAATGTAAAGCAAGGGGGAAGACATTAGGAGTGAATCTCGTTCGTTGTTGTAAGCCATTTTAGTTTTTATCTGCGTTTTACTTGGTTTTCATATTTTAATTCTATTCTGGGAATCCAGTAAAACGCAGAAGAAAAGGAAAAAAAAAACAGTTAAATGGCTTTCCATGCGAACGATCTGCTGTGAATCTCGGTGAATCTTTGTAAATCTAGTGTATTTAGTACATGATTTTCTTCAATGTCGTCTCCCTTGTCTAGCGAGGACGTTTATAGTCTCTAACAGAGGTGCTTTTGTATTGAAATATATATATAGAACAGTTGTTTACGAGTTTCTAGACAAATTAGAGGCTAGGAGTAGAAACGTCTAGCAATTTGTTTTTTTCGCGATTTTAAGATCTGTATCATCTGTTTGTTTTCTTAGATGGAAGTTTAAAGATCGTTCGGGAATCATTTAGTAGAAATGGTGGATTACAGCAAGTGGAAGGATATAGAGGTAAATGTGGATAAGATTCCTCTCTTTAAGGACCCCCCAACCCTCTTGTAATTAATTAAGAGAAGGTTTAATTGGTATAATTAAAAATATATAGGTGTCAGATGATGAAGATGACACTCATCCTAACATCGACACGGCTAGCCTCTTCCGGTGGCGACATCAGGCCAGAGTGGAGAGGATGGAGGAATCCAAGAGAGAGAAGGAAGAACTCGAGAAGAAGAAATCAGAGTAAAAACTGAACTCTTTCATTCGGTGTCAGAACACATTGTAGTGGGGATTGAGCCTCTAGCTCTAATAAAATTCAAGAATATAAGCGGAAATTCAAGAAAACTATGAATCAGTTGGAATCAGCTGCAAATTTCATGCAAAGTGCAAGAAACAGATTAAATTTGCACGGGGGTTTCAAGAAAACTGCAAGAATCAGTTGAAATCCGTTGCTGAGTTCAAGAAAACTGCAAGAATCAGTTGAAATCAGTTGCTGAGTTCAAGAAAACTGCAAGAATCAGTTGAAATCAGTTGCTGAGTTCAAGAAAACTGCAAGAATCAGTTGAAATCAGTTGCTGAGTTCAAGAAAACTGCAAGAATCAGTTGAAATGAGTTGCTGAGTTCAAGAAAACTGCAAGAATCAGTTGAAATGAGTTGCTGAGTTCAAGAAAACTGCAAGAATCAGTTGAAATGAGTTGCTGAGTTCAAGAAAACTGCAAGAGTCAGTTGAAATCAGTTGCTGAGTTCAAGAAAACTGCAAGAGTCAGTTGCTGAGTTCAAGAAAACTGCAAGAATCAGTTGAAATCAGTTGCTGAGTTCAAGAAAACTGCAAGAATCAGTTGAAATCAGTTGCTGAGTTCAAGAAAACTGCAAGAATCAGTTGAAATCAGTTGCTGAGTTCAAGGAAACTGCAAGAATCAGTTGAAATCAGTTGCTGAGTTCAAGGAAACTGCAAGAATCAGTTGAAATCAGTTGCTGAGTTCAAGGAAACTGCAAGAATCAGTTGAAATCAGTTGCTGAGTTCAAGAAAACTGCAAGAGTCAGTTGCTGAGTTCAAGAAAACTGCAAGAGTCAGTTGCTAAGTTCAAGAAAACTGCAAGAGTCAGTTGCTAAGTTCAAGAAAACTGCAAGAGTCAGTTGCTAAGTTCAAGAAAACTGCAAGAGTCAGTTGCTAAGTTCAAGAAAACTGCAAGAGTCAGTTGCTAAGTTCAAGAAAACTGCAAGAGTCAGTTGCTAAGTTCAAGAAAACTGCAAGAGTCAGTTGCTAAGTTCAAGAAAACTGCAAGAGTCAGTTGCTAAGTTCAAGAAAACTGCAAGAGTCAGTTGCTAAGTTCAAGAAAACTGCAAGAGTCAGTTGCTAAGTTCAAGAAAACTGCAAGAGTCAGTTGCTAAGTTCAAGAAAACTGCAAGAGTCAGTTGCTAAGTTCAAGAAAACTGCAAGAGTCAGTTGCTAAGTTCAAGAAAACTGCAAGAAACAGTTGAAACCAGCTGCGAATTTCAAGAAAACTGCAAGAAACAGTTGAAACCAGCTGCGAATTTCAAGAAAACTGCAAGAAACACTTGAAACAGCCGCAGTTTTTTAGAAATCTGCATGTGAATTTCATGACAACTTGAAAACAGATACAATTAACTGTCGAAATCTGCTGCGAACTTAATAAAAACCGTTGAAACTGCAGAAACCTACAGAGAACCTACAGAAAACATGCAAAAAAAATTTTCAAAAATCTGTAAAAAAAAAAAAAAAAAAACAACAAGAAAAATATGGAGAAACGTTATTGAAATTTGGATATTTCTGTTTTTACGAGACTTATTGCATGGTTACGTGACAATTTGTTTAATTTTCTTGCGTCTCAATCACTTTCATTTCAAGAGCCGAGAAGAAAATGAGTGAAATAAAAAGCAAGTTGAAAGAGACGAAGGAAGTTGATCTTTCATCTCTCACCGTCGAACTATCGGAACTGGAGAGACAAGAGGCAGAGTTTAAGCACAAAGAAATGGAACTGAGCAAGAAGGAAAAAGTACGAAAGAGCGGACACTTAACGAAAGGGTATCTTTTTTCGGTCGTGTTGAAAACGAAGGTTTTTTTCTTTATTCAGTTGACGCCTTGGAACGTGGATACAATTAGCCGCGACGGTTTCTCGAAGACGGTGATCAATCAACCGCCTCCCCCGAAGGCAGAACTGACGGACGAAGAAAAAGACGAGAAATATGTAATCTCGATAAATCGTTTGTAGGGTTTCGGACTGTTGTAACTTTCTTGTTTTTGGTATTTTATTGTTTTCAGAGGAAATTTGTTAAGGAGAACGAGAAGCTGATCAAACAGTTTGGAATGTTGCAGAAGTTTGACGACAGTAAGCGTTTTCTAAGTGATCATCTTCATCTGGCTTGTGAGGAAACCACGAACTATCTCGTACTTTGGTGCATCAGTCTCGAGATCGAAGAGGTCAGAAAATTTCAACGGCAATGGTTTTTTTTTAATAAATCTCATGATTTTCGAGATATACTCTCGGAAATAAGCACAATTTGGATGACATACAAACAAATTTTCAACTATTAGTTTAGACACTTTTCTACTTGTTTATGTAAAGATTTTATGCTTATTTTAGTAGATTTTGGGACGTTATTTTTCAAAATTATCTCGAAAGATATTTTCATACATTTTTTTGCATATTTCTGGGAGCTTTCAATAAATTTCTGCCAATTTTAGTAGATTTTTCTTTTAGTTTTTTAGCAGAATTCTTAATATTTTGTAGCATTTTCGTTGTATTAGTGTGTTTTGGCTGAAGATTTAATTCGCAAATTTTTGTAGATTCTACTAATTTATGTAGTTTTCTGTAATTTTTTTTTAGCAGTATGCTATAGATTTTCTAATAAGTTTTGGTTGATTTCTTTATTTTTTACCCAGTTTTTCTTTTTAACTGAATTCTGTATTTTTAGCGGAATTTTGTGTTTTAGCAGAATTCTGTATTTTTTTATCAGAATATTGTAGAATTGTTATAATTTTCTAGGAATTTCCGCTAATTTTTGTAGATTACTGTAATATTTTGCCCAAATGATGTAAATTTTGCAATATATTTTGGTAGGTGTCGGTATTTTTCTAAACTTTTAACAAAATTTAGTATTCTTAGCCGAATTCTGTTTTTTGCAGAATTTTATAGATTTCGTTCCAACTGTTGAGAAATTTTTTTCATGTATCATTAAATTTCTGCTTTTTTAAGCAGATTTTTTTTCTTTTTCGTAGATTTTTGTAGATTTCTATAAATTTTTTTAGCTTTACCTATTTTGTAGATGTTTATATTTTTAGATTTTTGGTAAATATTTTTAACAGAATTATTTATGTTTTTTAAAATTAATTTTTTGTGCGTATTTCTGCTGTAATTGTTACTGAAAAATTCAGCTCATCCTAACCATGGTGCTGTTTAAAAAACCACCTTAATCTCGACGCTTTCTGTTTCCACTAGAAAAGAGATCTTATGTCGCACGTTGCACATCAGACGATCTGTATGCAGTACATCTTGGAACTCGCCAAACAGTTGGATTACGATCCGAGGGCTTGCGTTTCGTCTTTCTTCACGAGGTCACGAACTTTCCTTTTTTATTCTACCCTCTCCCCCTCGCATTTTTCTTTTAACGAATGTTTCCGAAACCTGAAATATAGATTCCAGTTGGCCGATAAGCAGTACATCGACAGTTTCGAAGACGAACTGAGGGCGTTCAAGGATAGAGTTCGGGAGCGAGCCAAGATAAGACTAGAAAAAGCCATCAAGGAACAGGAAGAGGTTATTTGAAAGTTTCTATAGAGAAACTTTTGATGATAGTTCGGCATGCAAATTTATCTCTCATCGGAGAAGTTGTTTATTATGCCCTAACCACATCAGGTTGACCATGTGCAACATGAATTCGAGACAAACACACAACAAAAACCCCAGAAAAAAACAGACTTTGAAAACAAAACAAACCTGAAACAACTGTCTCCAGTACTCAAGACAAAACCACAACACATTTGAGACGCAACACAAACAAATTTGGTTTTGGTTTTTGTTTTTATAGCTGTCCTATGTAAACTACTCAACTGTTCTGTTGTTGTTTTTAATGCTAACTGTCCACAATTGCACATACAGAGTTGACAAAATGTTGCGTAATACCGTAGTACCCCTCGTTTATTTTAAAATTGAAGTTTTATCACAATTTTTGTTATTTTTATAGATTTCTCTGTCGTAATTTTAGCTAAATTTGTTAAATTATTGCTACAAAATTTGATGAAAATCTTCTCGATTGTTTGCCAGCCGTACAAAATAGTGAAAGTCATAATAAAAAAGGCCGACGTTTGTTTCGTTGTATGTAGGAGGACAGACAGAAGCGTTTGGGACCCGGAGGACTCGATCCGATCGAAGTCATGGAGAGTTTACCCGAAGTACAAGGAGAAAATAACTTATTTTTTCTTTGTAACGATTCCGAAGTATTCTAACGATTTGAATCGTTTTCTTTAGGTCCTTCAGAAGTGTTTTGAGTCTCAAGACATCGCCATGTTACAGAAGGCCATAAGTGAATTGCCCGAGGAAGAGGCTAGGTACCATATGAAAAGATGTGTCGATTCTGGACTGTGGGTTCCGGAAGGGCAAGAAGCCGGATCCGAAACCCACGAAGAAGAGACGGAATCCTAAAATTGTAAACGACGATCGATCTTATTTACTCGTAATCTTGATCGGTCGAAACTTATATGATTAATTTTTCTTTCTTTCTTTTCGGGTGTTATCCGATCTTAAATAAAAAAATAGGATAAGAGTAAAAGAACAGAGCTTGCTTTTATATTATATTTTCATATACTTTAATTATGTAATGAACTCGTAATGAACTTTCGGTAGAGTTGATCTCTGTTTAATCCTAATTGTATTTGTTGTCGAACGGGTCTTTGTTCGTGTTTCGATTCAATTCATGGAAAAACATCCAGAATTTTCTTGGAATTTGACGAAATGTTGATAAAAATTTGGGTAATTTACGTAAAAAAAGTGAAAAACTCTGGCAAACTTAATGCATTAAAAATTCGCTGAATTTTTCTTTCGTATTTCTTTCTTGAAAATTAAAAGAAACTGTTCTAAGGTCGCTGAATAGATATTTATTTGGTTATGGTGGCTTATTATGTTCTACAGCAGGTATCTTCTCATTTGCAGTTTTGAGAAAATTTATATTTTTTCAAGCGAACGTTTTTCAGGAGAAACAGTACTAAAAAATTGAAAGTGTTTTAGAAACTAGAAGAGTTGGTGATAATGCTAAAAGTTATTTCGTGAGGATTCACGATTTAATAAAGTAAATCATGATTTTTTTCCAACCCAAGTTTTTGTTTTGCAAAATTTGGGCTGGTTCAATAGGTTTTGTTCATTTTCTTCAAAAGGTTATTGAAGACTAGTAGAAAAATTAGAAATTTAGAAAAAAAATCGAAAAACCAAGACAAAATAAAATATTTTTTATATTAATCTTTATTTTAATTATCATAATAGGCAATTAATTAGTTAAATGGGATCGCATTACTGTTTTGAATCAATTTTATTTTTAACTAGTGGGGTAACCTGTCATAAATGACGGGAGCAAAATTCACAGGCAATTGTGCGCATGCGCGTCGTTTTTTCCTTTTTTTTTACTCCTTTCATTTCAATTTCAGTCACCCTCTCCCACTTTTCTCTCTCTCTCTCCCCCCATTCTACACTTTCCAACCTTTTCCCCTCACCCCCTCCCACTTTTCTTTCTCTTCCTCTCCCTCTCCCCACCTCTCTTCTACACTTTCCAAAGGAAGAGTTCAACATATAGTTGACCTTGAGAAAAAAAAACGGTTCATTTATTCAAATTTATATAAATTCCGACATGCTTCAATGCTTCAAGAGTTTTGTTCAGTGTTGCTCCACACACACATACAGTACATACACAGACCTGGGATATTATATATATAATTTTATATTTTATTTTTTTTTCTCTCGATTATTTGACAAATAGAAAAAAAATGAGTTTTCAGGGAATCGATTTTTTTCTTATGAAATCGATTATCGAATTCGAGATCGCCGTCAATTTTGAAACTGGCAGCGGCGACTAAGATTAGCGGCTATATTTAAATCAGGTCTTAGAGCGGTTGGATTCAATAATCTTTTTTGATTCATTCCAATGTAAATAAAACAATGGATTCATTACTCTGAGCACTCCGATTGCTCTTTTGATTCGGTTTTACGGTTTTTGAGTCATTTTGACTGACACGTCGTATTATTTTACATATTTTAACCGCACGTGTCAATTTACTGAGGTATTTTAGATAAAACTGTCCATATTTTCTTTAATTGTGAACCTAATTTTAACTAATTTTCGTTCTGTTTTAGTTATTTTCGAGATGTTTTCTTGGTTATTAATTCCTGTGTTATTGGTCCTTACGGTGGGACTGACCACTGGTCATCAGAACCGTGGTAGTCAACAGGCATTTGGGGTAAATAGCAATGAACCGCACATTCACAATGCACCAAATGCACAACAAAAACAACATCAAGTACAAAATGTCACTCTTATCATTTAAAACGATGGTAATTTCATTCCACTAATGTGTGTTTCATTATTTCAAGACTGGTAGTCAGCAGCAAGGAGGAGGAGGAGGAGTAGGGTCACAGTTTCAAGGTAGTGGTCAACCCGGCGGAGGTAGTCAGTTTCAAGGCGGACACGACCATCAACAACCAGCCGGAGTGTTCGATAAATCACAGATTCAGGACAGAGAGTAATTTAAATTCTTCATTTTTTCACTTTTGTTTTATGTAGATTTTCAGGAAATGCCATTCTTTTATGAACCACTTAGATTTTATTGTAGATTATACAGCTTTTTTTGCTTTATTTTACGTCTGTAATAGTATAACTAGGGATGGGCAATTCGAATCCCGCGAATCTTGAAAAAGATTCGAGATTCGAAAACTCGAATCTTTACGCTCTTTTCGTCTTTCGAATCTGTCGAATGATAACCTTAAAAAACTGTTCAAAACTTTGGTAAAATTAGTTTTAACTCCATTGACGTCCAATAGAAGCGTTCAATAACAACGAAAACGAGCGATTGTTGCAATTTCGGATTACCAAAATCACCTTGTGGCGAGCCTGAGTGCCACATCGTTTTTTAATAATTTAATATTTATTTATTAAATATAATTTATTAAATAATAAATATTATTTATCAAATATTGAATATAAAATTATTTCATTTATTTGTATCGGGATAGTGACATTTGCTCTATAGACATTTGCCCTAAAGCCATTTGCCCATAAAACTATTTGCCCTTAAGGGACATTTTAGTGTCTTTTGGTCTAGTATGTTAAATGGGTTTTTCTGCGCCTGCGGCGTACAAAAAACCGCCAAACGATGTGAATTTACACTAATGAATAGGGCAAATGGCCCTTTATTGCAACCGGTTTAGGGCAAGTGTCTTTAGGTCCAATGTCTCACACCCATTTGTATCTTTTTAATGAATAATATAAGATTCTTATGTGAAGGATTCGAGAACCTTTTAGGATTCGGATTCGAGGAAATTGAGGATTCGTCCCACCTCTAATTATAACAGTTCCACAGTCTTAGGTTCGAGGCTAGCAGCTGGTAATTGAAAGAATACCCTGAATTTATGAAGTTTTGTTAAAAAAAAGAATGATAATTAAAGGAAAATGCAGCGAAAGCAATTAAA
Organism: Brachycybe producta; assembly: GCA_036925085.1. Classification (NCBI taxonomy): domain Eukaryota; kingdom Metazoa; phylum Arthropoda; class Diplopoda; order Playtdesmida; family Andrognathidae; genus Brachycybe; species Brachycybe producta. The sequence continues at coordinate 6,965,032 of JAUPFP010000001.1, read as the reverse complement.
CGCGAGTTTGAACGTGCGGAAACATGTGAAGAAAAGGGTTAGATCTTGTTTTTTCTTACTTTTTAGACTTTTTTTTATATATATAAAAGCGAGTATCACAAAAAACATGTTTATTTAATCTTCTTGTTTTCATTTAACTTGATTCAAATTAAATTAAAACAAACTTGATACAAGGAGTGGGGTTTAATATTTTATAGGCGTTTAAATTTCTGATTTTATAATAGGTTTTATCTGTTTTATACATTGTATAAAGGTTTTATCTGTTTTATACATTGTATAAAGGTTTTATACGTTTTATACAGTATTGTACGTTGCGTATTGTACGTTGCATAATGTACGTTGCGTAATGTACGTTGCGTAATGTACGTTGCGTAATGTACGTTGCGTAATGTACGTTGCGTATTGTACGTTGCGTATTGTACGTTGCGTATTGTACGTTGCGTATTGTACGTTGCGTATTGTACGTTAACGTATAAAACATTACTTTTGTGACATTTACCCATCCCCGACTGAAGTGTGTCGAAAAGCAATCGAAACACATGCCGTTACATGGCAATCCATGGTAAATGCATTTAAAAGGTGTCGAGAAATGTATTAACTAAAGTATAACTGCAATTTGTCACTTGTTTTTTTATGCTTTATTTTTTATTTTTCCACCTTTTAAGTGTTTTTCGCCCCCCCCCCCCCCCCCCCCCGTGTTTTAAGGTCGGGGAAGAAAGTTTTCTACTATATTTCTGTTTTCTGTCGCGTTCGAGAGTCTCGTACTTTACAGTAGCAAATATATTCGAAAAAAATAAAAAGGAGCCATAAAGAATGGTACGTCTTAAGGTGGGTTTACACTGGAGGTAACATTGCTAAAAAGACGTGTTATAATTAGCAATGTTTTTAACAAATATTAAAAATTGGTCTATAAAATGTTGTTAACTTTTGTTATCAACATTTGGTGATAACATATACTATCAACGTTGTTAAACGTCTGTGGAAAATGTTAATAACATTTTGCTATTAAGTTTTGTCAATAACATTTTGCTTTCAGCATTTGTTATTTTTTTCATTAACGTGTCGATAATATTGTTGGTAACTTTGTTAATAGCAAAAATTTTGCAATCGCTCTTGAGGCGGTCTTCATCATATGATGGTGAAAACAAAATGTTACTAGCAAGTTATTTCTGTTGTCAACATTGTTAATAACATTCTACAGTACAAACATTTTTTTTTTGTTAAAAAGATTGTTATTAGCATTCAGTTATCGACATTTACCGAAAATAGGTCAAAAATTGTTATTTGTTATTAACATTTTGCTACTAACAATGTTTTTTGTTGTTTCTTCGGTGTAAAGCTGTGTTTCTTTTCCGCCTACGTTCTGACAAATAAATAGAATTGAATTATTCAAACTCGATACTTGAAATTGGTTTTGTTTTTTTGTTGCTCAGACACATAAAGGAGCATCTTGATGGAGTGGCTCAGGCTGACACGAGCAAAATGACCGACCAGGAGCTTCAGTTTCATTACTTTAAGATGCACGACAGCGACAATAACAACAAACTAGACGGTTCCGAACTCATCAAGTCTCTCATCCATTGGCACGGTGAATATATATATACGACCATTCACTACTACTACTTATTTCTTTTTCACTGCCGTATTTTATGTCGTTTTTCGTCGTTTCGTTCTTTCTTATCTTCTCTCGTCAACACAATTCGGTTATTTAAAAAGGCAACCCAAAAAAATATTTTTTATTTAAATTTATAATTATAAGTTAATTAGTTCTTAACGAATTAAAAATTGGAAGCTAAAACAACATAAAATTTTATTTTTTTATTAAAATAAATATTTATTTTTTTTCTAATTTGAATTTTTAAAAATAAAACAATTTTTCTTCAAATATATTTTAAAAAAAATTAAGGACATTTACAAAATATTTATTTAAAATTTTAAAATATGACCAAGAAATTGAGAATTGTTTTTTGTTTAAATAAAAAAAATTATTTTTTTTTTCGCTAAAAAAAAATTTTTTTTAAAAAATTTGAATTTTAGATTCAAATTTTTTAAAAGTTTTTAAAAACATTTAAAATATTTTTTTTTACAAAAGTTCGAAAAGTTCTTTTAAAGTGAAATGTGCGCCCAAAAAAAAGTGAAAAGAATTTTTGTTCCATCGTTGAGACTGTGTCTAGAGGCTAGAAATGAAAGATAACTCGAAATAAATTGCAAGGTTGCAATAGAGGTGGCAACGGGTAGAACCGAACCGTTTCTACTCTGTTCGGAACCGATTTAAATAATTTGTCGTTCGAGATTTTTCGGAAACCGTTTCTAATCAGTTTGGTGATCTTGACGAACCGGTTCAAACACATTAGCAGATTTGCGCAGTACAGTAGACTATTGTGCTGCTCAAATCTGCTAATGTGTTTGAACCGGTTCGTCAAGATCGACAAGCTGATCAGGACCGGTTCGATCCGGTTCTCAGTATGCATTAGCAGGATTTGTGCAGCACCTTAGTTAGAGGTGGTGAAGGGTAGAACCGAACTTACTCTGCTCAGTTCGAAACAACTTCTTATCAGTTCAACCTATACTGGCGAACCGGTTCTATCACTTCCAGTAATTGGCGAACCGGTTCTACCGTTTTTCAAACCTGTTGACTTCTCTAGATTGCCGGATGCAACCTATTTCTACAAACCTTGGACCAAACGTAAGAATTGTAGCCTCTAAAACAGTCTCGTCGATTAAAAAGCACATAATTCTTTCGACATTTGGCCGTAAAGGATGCTTTTAAGAACGTCTTTACAAAAAAAATGCAAGGATTCCAAGCATTTGTTACAAGAGAGAGAGAAATGCTTCTGTTTTGGGTTGCCTTTCGACCGATGATTAATCCTTACTTTTGACCCAAACGTGTTCGATAATACTAATCCGTAAATTCGTTGGCGACTCAAAAAAAAAAGTGACCGAAGGTGAGGAGAAAAAGATGGTCGACGCAGCAACTAAGGTGGAGATTAGCGTTTTCAGCGACATTGAACTCGCCAACATGATCGACCCGATACTTTTACAAGACGACCTCGATCGCAACGGTTACATAGATTACTCTGAATACATTAAAATGATCAAAGTAAAGTAGAAACAAAATCAGACGACAAACACACACGAGAAACAAAGAGAAGCTCTAGAAACCGAGAGAGGTATTGGACAAATTGATTCGGTTAGGGGTTTTTCTTCTTGGCTGGCTGGCTTGTTTTTTTTTTTTTTTTTTTTTGGCTTAAGGTGGCTGAATAGATACGTATTTTGTTTTTGTTCCCTCAGACGGCGCCATTGCAGGGACTAATGCTCTGCTCCGTAGACGTTTTTTGGAAAATGTGGATTTAAAAACACCAAGCGAACGTTTATTAGAAACGACATTACGAAAAAGACTGAAATTGTTTTACAAACTAGAATAATTGGGGATAATATTAAAAGTTTTTTTCATGATGATATCTTTTAAAATAAACTTTATGTTACAGTTTGAAAATGTGAATGAAAAATCTAAAAAAATGGGTCATTTTTGTTTAAAAATGACCCATTTTTTTAGATTTGAACTATAAAATTGTTTATTTTTTTAAGATATTGCAATGCAAAACTTTTAACATAAATCTTTTAACATTCTAGTTTTGAAAACAACTTGAATTTCTTCATAATGTTGTTCCTGAATAAAAAAAACGTTCGCTAGACGTTTTTGGGGCATAGCATTAGCCACTGCAGTGGCGCCATCCGGAAGGACAAAAACGGAATAAAGATGTTTTCAGCCACCTAAAGTCTTCACTTTTGCTTGCGTCATCGTTTCCCTTGGGTTATTTCGCATGTTGGTTGCTAATTTTTCGACAGGGTTGGAATCGTATACAGTCTTGACGATTAAATTAAGTGATTATAATCAAGATTAATATCGATTGATTATTTTTTAAACTTTTAAAGGATTATTATAAGCAAAAGTGCTTATTATAATTTATATTTCATTTAAGTATAAAAATAAGATAACTTTGAAGTGTCCGATCGTGACGAAGAGTTAACACTGGAGCTTCAACTTGGACTCGCAGAACAGGGTTCCAATTTGTGGGAGTCTTATATTTTATTAGTATTGACTTTATCATTAAAGATACCGAAAAGACTAGAGACCGAAATGGGATCCGATTATTAAAAAATCTCATTTCGTCCATGTTTTTTAAGAAGATATGACATTTAACAAGATTTGATGGGACTCATGGGACGGGCGTACTCACCCAATGGGGCTTGTGTAACTCGAGAAAGTGGTAGTACACATAGGATGGGATGTGTTCTTGCTGGGACGATTGTAACTGGGAATATGACAAGGGTTTGAGGTGAACATGGGCGCTCACAGACGGGGCAAAAATACAATGGTCACGGTTAATTTTTTTTTTTTTTAGCAAGAGCTCAAAAAATGCAAGACAGGAAATTATGAACAACGGTGTTTTTCAGCCAGGTTTTTTAAAGCTAAATTTCTGAGTTCCACTTTGTTGATTTTTAAAATTAGTTTTTTTTTTTTAGCACTTTTCAGATAAAGTGGCTTCATTTGTAAATTGTAAATTTGTTTTGTGCTCCATTCAGCTCCAAATGTATATACTTTTTGCTATTTAATTGCTCGTTTGTTTATGCTTTTCTTCGCTACGTTCACGGCTCTGTTAGCCTGCACCTCCAACTCTCGGCGTCGTCCCAGTTAGAAATGTCCCAGCTGGCTGTAGCCTGTTGGGGGCCTATGGGTCTACTTTTTGGCCTCCAGTTAGAACCCGGACACAGAGGGTTAAGTTGAAGTTTCAAGTGCCAAGTTCCCATCTTAAATTTCGTCAATGAACGTCAAAAGTTGAAATTAGAAAATATCCATTTGTCTTATACAATATAAAAATATGGAATCAATCAAATTTATTTATTTTAATCGACTCTTATTCCAACCCTGTATTTCGAAAGACTGGTTTCTTACGAGAGGCTGTTTTGCTCGTGCTAGTTTTTTTGTGCTTTTGTGGAATTTTCCTTTTCAAAGTGAACTATTTAAATTCCACGTTTACTCAGACTGAAACAAGATGGTCGATTTTATTATAATTAGAACTTAAAGAGGCCAATTTGATTCAATTTAATTTTTTTAAAAAAAAAACATTTTTCCTAATCTACTTTTGTTTTTTTAAATTCAGTTATAAAATTGTTTCTCATAGAGAATATTGAGAGTATATTAAGGCTGGAATTCAAGAAAACGTGACCCATTCACTTAAAATTTCTTAAATTTTAGATTTTTTTACGTTAAACTTCACTTAAATTGTCTGAACAAGGTTTCCAACTGAGAAAAATACACTTTAAGAGGCTACATCGCAAAATTACTTCGAAAAATCTCCACAAAGAGCACTAGGATATTTTTTTTATTGTGCCCATAGACCCAATGTTAAAGAAAAAACGTTAATTTTTAAAATAATGCACAGTCGCCGCAACATGTTTATTTTGCATATTTAAAGTTGTCCAATTTTAATTTTTCAAAGCGCAATGTGCACCTTAAATTTATGCTGATAGAGTGATAGAATGACAAAAAATTGGTAAGTGCGGTTCTATTTTTAAAAACTATTTCAAAATCGCGAATTTCTAACACTTATGTTAAACTAAATTGAGTACGCCCAAATAAGAAAAAACCAAACATTAAAATTAAAAAAATCAGTACGTGCGCCAATGTGCTGGCTTCACTGTTGTTTTTTTAAGTTATTTTTAGGTATTTTACAAATATTTTAATGGATGTTTTTTTTTTCTTATAAGCGCGTTTAACATAAGAGTTTGAAATTTGCGATTTTGAAATAGTTTTTAAAAATAGAACCGCACTTACCAATTTTTTGTCATTCTATCACTCTATCAGCATAAATTTAAGGTGCACATTGCGCTTTGAAAAATTAAAATTGGACAACTTTAAATATGCAAAATAAACATGTTGCGGCGACTGTGCATTATTTTAAAAATTAACGTTTTTTCTTTAACATTGGGTCTATGGGCTCAATAAAAAAACGACTCTGGCACTCTTTGCGGAGAATTTTTCTCAGTAATTTTGCGATGTAGCCTCTTACAGGAATCTCAGTTAAGACAGAAGTTTTCTAGGAACGTTGAAATCCTGTTCTGAGAATTCAAATTGAAGTTCAAGGATCAAGTTTCTTTCTTGAATTAGGCATAATTACAACTTCATTTCATTTATAAGCGTTTTAAATTATTTTAAAAATAAGTTTAAAAACTAACGTTAACAAAATTATAAGAATTTTTATATAAATGTTTAAATTAAAAGGATTTTAATCACTTTTTTTCTTCTAACTCTGATTAGTTTTAACTCTCGATTCGGAATCAATGAGGTCAATGTACTCTTAATAATTGAAAGGTTGCTCTACTGCGCATGTGCATGGTTCACCCTGCAACAATCGAAGTTGCTGATACTTCAGCGATTTACATTTCTGCACATGCGCAATGGAAAGCGACCTAACCTTAAGATGGCTTTATAAATATTTATTTTATTTTTGTCCTCACAGATGGCGCGCCTGCATGACTATGGTGGGGGGGGGGGGGGTATATTGTCAAGCGAACGTTTTTCAGGCGAAACATTATGAAAAAAAAAATCCAAAGGGTTTCACAAACTAGAATAGTTGGTGTTAATGCTAAAAGTTTTTTTCATTGTGATATCTTTCAAAATAAACTTTTTTATGACAGTTTGACAACAATGTCGATGGAAAAACCATAAAAACGGGTCATTTTTCAAACTGAACTTTATATAATATTATTTTTTAAGAAATTGCCATGAAAAAACATTTAACACAATCTTTTACCATTCTAGTTTTGAAAACAATTTTAATTTTTTCCATAATGTTGTTTCTGAAAAACGTTCGCTTGACGTTTTTGTGTCCAGGTTTTACATAAACGTCTATGGAACATAGCGTTAGCTATTGCAATGGAGCTGTCCGAGGGGGGATAAAAGTAAAATAAATATCTATAAAGCCACCTTAAGCTATATAAATACGATCATAGTTTTGAACCAAGCTTAAATAATTAATATCATAAAATCACTTCAAATTCTTTTGTTTTGCATGTTTCTTGTTTGATTTTTTTTTTTTTTTACACATTTTCACATTTTTACGAATGGAATCACATGAAATCGATAAAGGCACACACACACACACACGCATTTATGTTAATTTAAAATTATTTTCAATTTTAGCACCTTTTTATTGTTTTTTGTTGTTTTTATATGGATTATTATTATTTTTTTTTTTTTTTGCACCTTTGTTTGTCAAAAATTTCATCATTTATTTTCTAATTTGTATTAACTGAGGTGTGCATTTCCGAAACGTTGTAAATGCCACATAAGGGTGAAATACGTGTTTTTAAAATCGAAAATGGTTTGTAAACGCCATGCTTTTTGCAGAGGAATTTCCTTGTTACGAAAGTGCTATTCCTAGTGGTAAAAAAAAAACTGAAGTAGAATTTTTGTGCAAGTCACAACGTTGTAACTAGGCTTGCCACCTGTGGAGGACAGTCCTCCATTCGGAAGAACTGTCCTCCGGCCAGGACCCCATCCTCTATGAACGTATTTACGTTTTTATCAAATTTATTGTGGGGAGGACATGTTTGCCTTCATGGAGGACGGAGGACATTTCTTCCAAATGGAGGACTGTCCTCCACAGGTGGCAAGCCTAGTTACAACGTTGTGACTTGCACAAGAATTCTACTTCAGTTTTTTTTACCACTAGGAATAGCACTTTCGTAACAAGGAAATTCCTCTGCAAAAAGCATGGCGTTTACAAACCAATAGCAATTTTAGTAGTAACCTGGCCAGTCACTTTGTGACTATAAGGTTGTAAATGCCAACAATGTCACTATAGTGACAACTTGTCGGCATAGGTTGCATGTTGGCATTTACAACGTTTTTTTTTTGGAACTGAAGTGGTTTAAAATGTTTTTAAAAAAATATATTCTAATACTGAATAATGATTTTTAATTGATTCTCTTCATTTCTTAGCTTTCTGTAAATTGTATTACAATATTTTATGACTTTAACTGTAATTGGTTTAGTAGAAAATTCGTTTTTTCTATCTCCTGAAAAATTTAAATTTTGGCATATACAACGTTTTTGAAAATGCACGAAACGTGCTATCGTTTATTTTTGACGATTTTTATTTATCATTTTTTTTTTGCTTCGAAATTTTAACAGTGACCGAAGAAAATCATCCCAATAATCCTAATCGACCCACAGATGGCCCTAAAGTTTTCGATGATAAGGAACTCGAGGTTCTTATCGATCCGATTCTTCATTCGGACGATACGAATCGCGACGGATTCATCGATTATACGGAATTTTCAGCGGCTCAGGCTCGAATTGCGGCCAATCAGGGAAACCAACCACAACAGCAACAACATTAATTTAATCTAATTTAGTTAATTCGAATTCTTTGTTTGGATATTAACAGAACAAATTGTTGTTTTTTTTTTACTAAATTTATTACTGTTTTTTTTTTCCGGACATCTCGGCTGTTTATTTAAGTATGGTGTAAATTTTCCTTTTTCAGATGTTTTTCTGGGTCATAAAATCGATTTATATTTTCTTTTTTTTTTCTGACAGTTTTTTATATTTTATTTAACTCATTTCATATTCAGCTTTAAGGTATGAACATTAGATTTTTACTTATAAATCGTGCTGCTAGGGCGGCGTTACTATCGCTATGTGTGTAAAAAAAAAACAGTTAATTGCGCGAAGTTACTGGTACAAGTATGTAGGCTTTTAAAAGCATTTATTAAACAATACTGATCGTCTTTTCGAAACTTGATGAATAAATGAAGCGAGTAAAGCTTTTTTTTGTGATGATATCGGTTCTGTAATACTCGTTTTATGACAAGTTTTAAAAACGCCGATTTTTGTTTTTTTGCTGTTATCGACATCTTAAAACTGTCACAAAACGTTTATTTCCAAACAGATCATCACAAAAAAGGATTCCCTCGCTTCATTTATTCATCAAGCTTAGAAAAGCTAATGAGTTTGGTTTAATAAATGCTTTTAAAAACCTACATACTTGTTACCGGTAAATTCGCTTCCTGAACTTAGCTACGTCCATAGAGTTCTAAGGGAGTGGGTGACGTGAATTCAAGTAACTCCATCTAGTGGCATTATTTGTGATTCTAATAAAAGCGTAATGGTCACACCTTATTAGCCTAGATATAGCGTTTATTTGCAAATTTCTCCGAATGTAGGCGCTGCGATCGTTGTTGATTGAAAAACGGTTTTTTAACGTTTTTTCTCCTGGTCCAAAGTCACATAATAATTAATAGAAAAATAATTTCGCGTGCTAATCTTATAAAAAGAAAACATGAAAACATGGTTCCTTTCAAATATTAAAAACAAAAATTTTTTTTTAAATTTTTCTTTGAATTTCTTTTTTTTTTTTTTTCAAAATTTATAAGAATTTGTCTCTAATATTATGGACAACACTGTGGATAAGGCGCGTAAAATGTCAAGCGGCGGCTTTCAGTTTTGTTTTTAACGTCGTCGATTGAATAGCGAAAATTTTGGAATGCAATTTATATAGCGTAATTTTAACAAAAACACTTAAACACTGAAAAATGAATATTCTAAGCTATTTTTAATATAAATTTCACATTTGTTTTTCTTATTCAGCGGTGTCATGTTATGATCATAGATGAAATTAGCCGCCGCCAAGGGTGTTAGAACTTAAAAGAAGCGACTAATGTGTTTACAGCGCTCTCTATTGTTGAAATAAGTAAATATTGCGTAATTTGTTATTTTTGGATCTCGTGAAATCGTCTGTTTTTGTAAGTTTTCATCGATTTTTATACGGTTTTCGCGATAAGTTCGCGTTGTTTACAGTTGATTATATAAGAAGCTACAGTACGTTGTCAATTGATACATAAACAGGTAAGAAAATGAGCGAAATGAAGTTGAAAAGTGTGTGAAATTAACGTTGTGTTTATGTGTTCATTATAAGGTCATAGGTCAAACTGGAAAACCCCTAATTACTTCCTAGTTTATTAATTACAATATATAGAGGTGGAGACGGAAGAGGCTAATTATTCATTATAAAACATGTTTTGCTGCGTTTACGCCCTTCTCCTGTTTTTCCGCTTCCTTCTTTCTCGTTTTTTGTCACCTTTCTAGTTTTAGCTGTGTTTATTTATTTTTTAAAGAAGAAATTGTCAAAGTATTTTAGAAACTAGAAGAGTTGTGACGTCATTATTAATATAGAGGTAGTTTAAAAGGAACTTTTTAATGGGAAGTTGAAACAAAAACGAAATATTCGGTCCTTTTAAAAGCTTAAACAGAAATTTCAAAGAATTTTAGAAACTAGAAGAGTAAATGGACTGATTTTTATGTTAATATAGTTTAAAATGAACTTTTTTATGGCCGTTTTTAAAAGGACTGAATATTTTGCTTTTGTTTCAGCTTCTTCCCCCCCCCCCCCCCCCCCCAAAAAAAAAAGGTTAAACAGAAATTTCAAAGAACTTTAGAAACTAGAAGAGTAAATCGACGAATTTTCTTGTTTATATAGTTTATAATGAACTTTTTATGGCCGTTTTAAAACGACCGAATATTGGGGCGTTTTTTTAACAAAGTGGTTATCTGAGCTTAATTCTAACCCCACCTTTTTTAAATTTGTGTCAAACATAAATTTCAATGTTTCACTTGTCCACAATAGACTTAGACGAGTCGAATTCAGTTGTTATTTTGCAATAATATTCTGCGAGCGTAGCGAGTAAAACATTTTTTTTTGTTTGTTTGTTAGAAAAAAACAATGTTGAAAAGCTTGTGTAATTATTTGTCTTAAGATTGGTTTAGGAAAAGCTGATTTTGGACAAAGTCCTATTTATTCTGTCTTTCAAAAGGACAAAATGAAGAGAAAATAGAAAGTTTTATTAAAATAATATGAAAATACCTGTACATAAGAGATTGTGGATACCTTTCTAGTTTCTAAAAAAAAATCACTTTCAAATTTCTCTTAATTTTGCACCTGAAAGACGGGCTACGGTCTTAGTTTAGGCTACACTTTAAAAAAAAACCCCACCTTAAGATAAAAATTAAACGTATTTTAGGAACTAGAAAGGGGTAGCTGAATCACTTAATCGGTATTTTATATATTGATATCTTTCAAAATAAACTTTTTGATGGGACAAAAATTAAAAAAAAAATATCGTCTACTTCAAAACTAAACTTAGAAAAAAAAAAAGCTTATTTTGAAAGATATCAAAGTGAAAATTCCCTGATTCCTTGAGAAAATCCGTCTAGTTTCTAAAACACATTCAATTGTCTCTTCGTGTTGTTTCCCCCCCAATCATCCCCCGTTTACACCTTTGAAAACCACAAGCAATTAGAAATCGGGACAAACAGAAGTTGGCTCCGCCCTTTTTATGACGACCGGTAACTTCTAATTGGTTGGTTATGTAGTCTGACGTCACATGCTCCGCCTTTTTTCAACGTCGAACCACACTACAAACCAATTAGAAGTTGCCGTTCGTCATAAAAAGGGCGGAGCCAACTTCTGTTCATCCCGATTTCTAATTGCCTGTTTTGAAACCACACCTTAAATTGAACACGAACTTATGATCAGAATTAACATCAAAATTCTCTTTTATTTTAATGTAAAATTTCATTTACAAAATACAACATAAATTTACAAATCAAAAATGCAACATTTTATTTATGTAAAATACAGTTAATAGTTTTTTTTATTCTATTGCATTGGGCTGGCAAACATTTAGAATTGTTGTTAAGTCTCGTTTCCACGATAGTTGCTGTCATTACAGCAGCAACCATCGTGAAAACCACATGATAGTCACTATCGCACTGTTGCGATAGCACTATCATAAAGCCTAGTTTTCACGGCGATAGTTCTTTCGTGAGAGTAGCTATCATGAAAGTTGCGATAGTTCACTCTCACGATAGCAACTGTCTACATGCCTTGAAGTAACGATGATAGTTCTGTCACGTGACAGTGTGACGTCTACTTCACAGATATCATTGAGTCAACAACAGTGTTGTCTCTCTCTCTCTCCCCCTCCAGAAGCCAAATTTCCCTACAAAGTGGATATTTCCCCTACAAGTGGTCACTCAACAACTATTAATATCGCGACAGTACTATCAACTATCTAGTCAAACGAGATAGTGTGATAGTGACTATCATGTGATTTTCACGATGAACTATCATCATGAAAACGGGGCTTAACTATCTCGATTGACAAGATAGTTGGCAGTACTGTCGCAATAGTAATAGTTGTTGATTGACCGCTTTGTAGGGATATTTGGCTTCTGGAGGGAGAGAGAGGCAACACTGTTGTTGACTCAATGATATCAGTGAAGTAAACGTCACACTGTCAAGTGACAGAACTATCACCGTTACTTCAAGACATGTGAACAGTTGCTATCGTGAGAGTAAACTATCGCAACGTTCATGACAGCAACTCTCACGAAAGAACTAGCACCGTGTAAATTAGGCTTAAGGTCGTTATCTACTGCGCATGTGTTTTGCTCCAAAGGAGCAATAGACATGCGCAGTAGATAATGACCTTACCTTAAAATACCTTAAACGCATGGTTTGAACACTCTTTTAACTCATTTTAGCATTTTTTTCAATAAAATTTAACGAAGAAACTAAAATATTTTTTAAAAACTTTAAACAAAAGATATAAATTTCACAAATTTGATATTATTTACAAAAAATTTAACGAGTTTTCTCGATATTTCGTTATTTTTTTATTCGACGTTTTTGTTTGCCAGCCCCATTCGGACACCCGGGGGGGGGAAGGGGGGCATTTCATGTGGTCCAGGTCGGCGGATTCACTTCTTGCATATAAACGACTCTAGGCGGCGCTTGTTGTTGCTGTTGAGACGTAGTTTGGCTGAGTAACTGAACGATACGGTCGAATCGCAATGTATCGTCTCGCCGTTGTTTCTCGGCCAATTCTTGTTCGAACTTCATCCTTCGTTCCTCCATCTGTTCCACTTTGGACATCATTCTCTCTTCGGCCTCGAGGAACACGTGTAGCAAACGTTCTTCGTTAATCATGAACTTGTTCAGAATTCTGTCGGCCAAATGTTCCTGCTGTCGTATCGTCTTCGATACCCTCTTACGCTTACGAGACGAAGAATCTGTTGAAAGAGAGACAATTAGAACCAAAGAAACTGATCTTCGAACATCTTCTAACCGTCTATTGGAGACGGGTCTCGAGAGTCGAGTTCCCGTTTAGTGTCGGCGTTTGCCATTTTGGATATCACGACGGCTTCGTCTTCCTCCTCGGAATTTCCGATCTGAACGTCTAGTGGCATCGTAGTCGTTTCGGGTTCCGAATCACCATCGTCTACGATGGTTTCGCATTCTTCGTCGCCCAACATCAATTGCATGTCGTTAGAATTTTCTCGTTCGTGGTTTGGAGTCGCAAACCCGCACGAGAATTCGGTTTCGTCGATTTTTTCCTCTTTCGTGCGTACTCCACCCCAAGTTTCTCGCTCGTTCATAACGTTCTCGATCACGGATTGAGACGTTCCCGGCATATCGAAAGCGGCTTCGCGCCGGTTTAGGAAACCGGTTTCGCGTCGGTTTGCCAAACCGGTTTCGCCACGTATTCCTAAACTGGTTTCGGGTCGAATGTGGGCCAATAAAGGCGAAATGGGCCTCCTGCTCATGATACTGTCCATGAGCCGGTAGAAAGTGAACATTTTCTGAGCCTTTTCGACGTCGTCTTCGTCTTTACACTTTCGATACATGAGTTTCATCCCCTTTATCTTGCATCGGCACTGTTCAGCCGTCCTTCTGAAACCTTTTGCCGTCATCTTCTTTGCTATGAGTCCGTACACGTGATAGTTTCTCAGTGTGGTGCTCAACTGTTCCTGCATCTCGTCGTCGCCCCAGTTCTTAATGAGTTCCAGGGTTTCGTGGTAACTCCATGTTTTACCACGGTCTTTGGAGTCGTGCGCACGAGACATGTCCGAGACAATCGATTCGAAGTCGTTTTTAAAACGACCGCTAGACGACTTCGAAGCCCATTTCACTAAAAGCCTTTCTTTTGACATATTTTCTTAGGGTTTTTTTTAGTCTTATTAATGTGTGTTCAGACTAAACCGATTTAACACAACGGTTTCAAAAACCCATTTACAGTATTTCTCATTTTTCGACTAATTTTTCTTCACATTTGAGTCGTCTATATAATAGGATATTAAGAAGGCTGTGAAAACAGAAAATTGGGGAGAGGCGGAGGATTAAAACAGGTTTCACAACTCCCCTTTGGATCCGCTCTGAGCGAAACCTGATTAGTTTGAGCCAATCGGTTTTCAAACAAGATCGATCCGCTTTCCTTTTTCACCATTTTTTTGTTTACGAGAGCGGTTTCGTTTTGCTCACAATTATACGTATCACTAGATGGCACCACTTACCTTGTCATTTGCAAATCCGTCGTGGAGTGTTTTTTTTTTCCCTCGTATTTTGAGATTAGGTTTGTTAACGTGAGACATGACGTCAGTTATTTGACGCAATATAATCGCAAATGGTTGGTGTGGTACAAGCGGTACTGTTATAACTTATGGACAGTGTAGAGGATGGTCACGATTGGGACGTGGCTGCAGATTACTCTGGTATGCTCAGATTTCTACCACATATACACTATTGGTTATGAGCCTTATACCTTGTACACACATGAGCTAAATTAATTAAAATGTGTTCAGGTGAATTATACGGAATTCATAAACCCAAATAAAAATTGACTTTATTATTAATATTTTAAATTGAAATACTTAAATCAATATTTTGTCAATAGTTTATATAATTATATTTAAGAGCCTAGATATAGCGTTTATTTCAAAATTTCTCCGAATGTAGGCGCTGCGATCGTTGTTGATTGAAAAACGGGTTTTTAACTTTTTTTTCTCCCGGTTCGAAGTCACATAATAATTAATAGAAAAATAATTTCGCGTGCTAAGCTTATAAAAAGGAAACACCGTGAAGCCAATAGATTAATGCACGTGCTAATTATTATGTGATTGTTCTAAGTCGTTTTTAATGGGAGTTCTTCAAATGTTTGTGAGACGGTTTTTTGGCCCTATGGGAATTAACATGGAGTTAAAAAACGTAAGATTTTAAATGTTATTTAAAAATAGAAAGCCCTTTTAAAATTTAGAAAAAGGAATAATCCTGAAGGCAATAAACACGTGTAAGTACGTGCTAATTTTTCTGATTGCTCTAAATCATTTTTAATGAGAGTTCTCTTAACTTTTGTTGGACGGTGTTTTGCTCCTATGGGACTTAACATGGAGTTAAAAAAACGTACGATGTTAAACGTTATTAAAAAATAGAAGGATCTTTTCAAAATTTATAAAAAGGAAACATCGTGAAGCCAATACATGAATGTATGTGCTAATTATTTTGTTATTGTTCTAAATCGTTTTTAACGAGAGTTTTTCAAATGTTTCTGGGACGGTTTTTGATCCAATGGGATTTAACATGGGGTTAAAAAAACGAACGACTTTGAACCTTGTTTAAAAATAGAAGGACCTTTTCAAAAAATTATATAAATCGAGCACGTGAAGAACAATACTTTTTATTGCATTTTGCGCTTTACTGTATTTTAATTGAGCGATTGTGAGGCGATTTCTTGCAGTTTTAGTAACACCATATAAGAACACTCATTTGTCTCGTTGTTGTCTGCTCAAAACAACAAGATGGACGTGGATCTAGGCTCTTAAGAGCCTAGATATAGTGTTTATTTCAAAATTTCTCCGAATGTAGGCGCTGCGATCGTTGTTGATTGAAAAACGGTTTTTTAACGTTTTTTTTCCCGGTTCGAAGTCACATAATAATTAATAGAAAAATAATTTCGCGTGCTAATCTTATAAAAAGAGAACATGGTGACGCCAATATACTAATGCACGTGCTAATTATTATGTGATTGTTTTAAGAGCCTAGATCCACGTCCATCTTGTTTTGAGCAGACGACAACGAGACAAATGAGTGTTCTTATATGGTGTTACTAAAACTGCAAGAAATCGCCTCACAATTGCTCAATTAAAATACAGTAAAGTGCAAAATGCAATAAAAAGTATTGTTCTTCACTTGCTCAATTTATATAATATTTGAAAAGGTCCTTCTTCTATTTTTAAACAAGGTTCAAAGTCGTTCGTTTTTTTTAACCCCATGTTAAATCCCATTGGCCCCAAAACCGTCCCACAAACATTTGAAAAACACTCGCTAAATACAATTTAGAACAATAACAAAATAATTAGCACATGCTTTCATGTATTGGCTTCACGATGTTTCCTTTTTATAAATTTTAAAAGGGCTTTCTATTTTTAAATAACATTTAAAATCTTACGTTTTTTTAACTCCATGTTAAGTCCCATAGGGCCAAAAAACCATCTCACAAACATTTGAAGAACTCCCATTAAAAACGACTTAGAACAATCACATAATAATTATCACGTGCATTAATCTATTGGCTTCACGGTGTTTTCTTTTTATAAGATTAGCACGCGAAATTATTTTTCTATTAATTATTATGTGACTTCGAACCGGGAGAAAAAACGTTAAAAAACCGTTTTTCAATCAACAACGATCGCAGCGCCTACATTCGGAGAAATTTTGAAATAAACGCTATATCTACAGTAGGCTCTTAATTGCTCAGTTTCCCTTCTGTTGGTTCTTCCTTGCTAAGCGGCAAAGCAGCCTGCAAAGCTTCAAGAATGACGTCAGAGCTTCAGGTTTTTGCCTTCGCCAGAATATGAAGCTAGCTTTGAAATTGTTGAACTTTTCAAAGCTTAGACCAACTCAAAGCATGAAACGGATACACAAATGGGGTGAACAAGTCACCTTTTTTTCCTCCAGCAAGGGAAAGGGTTTTATTATATCGTATATTTGTTGTATTGGGTATAAAGGTTAGAAAATGCAGTGAAGTGTGCAAGACCATGTGTTTGTATGAACAAGCTAAGCTTTGGGGAACTAATTTTTACAAGCTTCAAAGCTTGCAAATCTTAGCAAAGTTTGGAGTATAAACCTACCCTAAGGGACCAGAGGTCCAAAGCAAAGAAGAAAAAAAAGCAAAACAAAGTAACATGCACAATTGGTTGAATCCATTAAATATCATTGGGATTGGGGGTGGGGGCTCATTTAGTTTCATGGATTTTATGGACCTCGTGGGCCTTTTGGGGCTTCTTGGATCTTATGAACTTACTAGGCTGAGTTTAGGACTTTTCAAAAAAACAAAATGTAGGTCTGTAGTTTGTCTTGAAGTTGTTGTCATCACTTTAGCATTAGAACCTTGAAAATGTAAGATATTAAAAGTGTCAAGGGTCATTTTATGTTGTTCAAATTTAATCTTCCATTAAGTTGTTTGGTTTTCATGAGATAATTGAGAAATGAATAAGCAGCTCACCAACAGCAAACGTCATCTTTTAAGACAACAACACCCTGGTACGTTTTATGTTAGACCTTCACTTCTTTTTTTTTTAAAGAAATTATTCGTAATTCAACAAGAAAATCTCTTACTCTTCTAGTTTCTAAAACACTTTGAATTTCTGCTTATTAAGTGTTGTTTCTAGAAAACAAAATCCGATGTATAAAGTTGTTTTTTCAAGGGAAAACGCCTTTTGAACTCCTGTGGCCTTTGAAAAGATCAGAATTTAAGAGAAACTTGACAGTGAACAAGAAAATTAATTAAAAAAGTAAAGCCTAGTACACACCAAATTCTTTGCTGCTCCAATTCAGTGTTGCGGGGCAGAATCGCAACTGACGCGATTCAGACCCGCAACATTGTTCCGTGTCTACACCTACACTCAGTGTTTCTTCCTCCTTCTTGCTTTCACCATGTAAATATTACCAGCGGAAGTGGCCCTTGCAATATGGGCCTACACGATAATTTATAAAGAGGGGCAAATAAAGCAGAAACGGTGGTGGGCACACAAGCTCTTCTCAGCTGAGAGCACATTCAGTTTAAGCCTTTTGGACACCCTGAAATTGGAAGATGGGGCAGGATTTCTAAATTTCATTTCTTTTATTTTCCTTTGTAGTCAGAAGACCATAACTCCCCACAAACACAATTCATACAGAAGGTTTTCAATTAGTTTAAGAATATTTTCAGTGGTGCACATATTTTTGTAAGTCTAGTTCTATTGACTTAAAAAACGACGTGGACCACTGAAAAAAACTCAAAGGGCTCAGTTTGCTTTTAATTATTAAAGACGTCTTTAATAATTAAAAGCAAACTGAGCCCTTTGAGTCTTTGTTCATGTTTTAACTTTCAAAAGACGTCCACACCATGAAATGTCCCGCAACAATGTTGAAATGTTTCCCATTTCGATGGGACTCAAAAAACATGAATCTGAGCTGACGCGATTCAGCCGCGAAACATTTCAACATTGTTGCGGGACAGAATCGCAACAGACGAGATTCAGCCGCGATTCAGCCCCGCAACAATGTATCGCAACAAAATATCCCGGTGTGTACTACCCTTAAAAAGTAAAACAAGATGTAATCGTGTCTTGTCTTGTAGTGGTTAGCGTCTCAGGCTCTCAACCAAAGGTAATGTTTGGTCATGAGTTCAATCCCCGTGCATAATGGTTATTTTCAAACTAGTGGGGTAACCCGTCATAAATGACGGGAGCAAAATTCACAGGCAATTGTGCGCATGCGCGTCGTTTTTTCCTTTTTTTACTCCTTTCATTTCAATTTCAGTCACCCCCTCCCACTTTTCTCTCTCTCCCCCTTCTACACTTTCCAAACTTTTCCCCTCACCCCCTCCCACTTTCCTCTCTCTTTCTCCCCCCCCCCGTCTACACTTTCCAAATGATTAGTTCAACATATAGTTGACCTTGAGAAAAAAAAAACCGGTTCATTTATTCAAATTTATATAAATTCCGACGTGCTTCAATGGTTTTTGTTACTCCACACACACAAACACACACACAGACCTGGGATATTATATATATAATATTTCAGAAGGTGGTGGGTAGACAAACAAATTATGAAGTTAAATAAAAGCGAGTAAGAAACACTTAAAAGAGAACCAACCACAAAAGAGCGAACAAGAGCGAGCATGGCGGTGCATCAAAGAAAAGCGATCACTCTATAATCTAGACGAGTATTTCAACAATACACACTGTATTGTTAAAATGCTCGTGTAGATTAAAGTGCTCGCTGTAAACGATGGATCGTCTCTGCAAACAAGAATATATTCGCTCCAGTATTGACGCAAGTTATAAGCATTCCAAGGGAACACGAGCAAACATCGGCCATCACCTAGATTCTATAACACACTTTCAATTTTTTTTTTTCTAAACTGGTTTTAAGGTGGTAAAACGTCTCTCGAACTCTGGATCAGATCAGACTATTTTTCGGGATTGCTAGAAAAAATGTTTTATAAACTAGAAGGGTAGCTCAATCACTTTAATAGTATTTTCAGGGTTTCGAGTCTTTTGACATCTTTCAAAATAAGCTCAAGAGGCTACATCGCAAAATGACTTCGAAAAATCTCCGCAAAGAGCGCTAGCATCGTTTTTCTATTGAACCTATAGACCCAATGTTAAAGAAAAAATGTTCTTTTTTAAAATACACAGCAGTCGTGGCGGCAATATGTTTATTTTTTTTATTTAAAGTTGTCTAATTTTGATGGTTCAAAGTGCAATGTGCACCTTAAATATATGCTGATCGAGTGATAGAATGTGTATTTTAAAAACTTACGTTTCGTCTTTAACATATTTGCGGAAACCTCTTAAAACAAAAACAAAACAGCAGCGTTGTTAAACAGAGGGTTCCAATACAGAAAAAAAAAACTTTTTAAAAAAATTCCATTGAATGTGGGTTTTTTTGAGGTTGAAACCCTTTTCAGAGAGTTCGGTTCAGGTTGTTCCTTTTGAATTTATGCCTTTTTTCATCTGTTGTCGTTGGTTTAATTTCTAACAGGTGTGAAAATGTCTGCTTTAAGCTGCGAAGAAGCGATGAAATGCTGTTCGGAACCTGATCCGTCGACAAAAGTAACAATTCCGACCTTTCTTTCTCGTCTCTCTTTTAAGTTTTTCTCGTATTAATGACTGTCTCTTTTTAGGATTTTCTTTTCCAACAGACGATGTACAGAATCAAAGATCCGAAGATTTCGCTGGATTTTTACACGAGGATTCTCGGAATGAGGTTATTTTGATGGTTTTTTTTTCGTGTGGTCGAAATCGGATTGTTTCTGACGAACTTTAACTGACATCTGATTCGATCCGTTTAGGTTGCTCAAGAAGATGGATTTTCCAGAGATGAAATTCAGTCTGTTCTTTATGGGATTCGAGAAAGCCGAAGACATTCCGAAGGACGAAGTAGAAAGGTCGAGATGGGCCCTTTCACGAAAGGCAGTTCTCGAACTCACTCAGTAAGTAAAAACTAGAATCGCCTCATCTTCTTGTTCGGTTCAACGCTTTAAGAGCCTATATGTGTGACGCCATTTTGAATAATAGCAGATGACAATTATAGTTCCACTTTTCGCCGTTTAGTGGCGCCCCACAGCTAAGCCATTGAAACCAATGAGAAAGAGAAATTCCTATTTTAAAAAATACATGGTTCACACAAATGTTTTGTTTTCTGCAACAAAAATTGTGATTTTCAAAATTCAAATTGCAATATGTACATAACAATATTGCTCATCTAGTGATACATTGGTACAAATTTAGAATTAGTTTTTCTATTTTTAATTTCATTTTAAAATCTCGTATTTTTTTAGCTCATGTTAAATCTCATAGGCGACAAACGCTCCTCGGTTTATACATTTTATAGGATCAAACTTCCCACTAACAATAAGTTTCATAGTACCTTAAAATTTGACCACTTATACGACTCAAATTACTCACCATTGTAGATCGAAAGTTGCTCTTCCTTTTTTCAGTAGTGCATATTTACCCAAAAAAGAGTCGATATTAAAATATACCCACTTTTATCCATCGATAAGAGAGAAAATGGTGGACAAAAGTGTATCAAAATTGATTTTTTTGCCACATGTTGACGTCACAGCTACAGAAGCGCCTACATGCGAAGATTTTTGTAAGTTTTTTTTCACTGTAGGCTCTTAAAGCAGGGTAGTCACTAAAAGAGCGAGCAAAGAGCAAATATTTGCTCGTGCTCGTTGATGTTTGCACGTGTTCCCTTGAAATGCTCACCTTGCAGTCGGTTCCCGGAGCAAATATGTTCTTGTTCACAGTTCACATTCATCCATCTCTTGAACCAAACTGCACTACAGGCATTTCAATAATACAATAATCTCCGTAACTCGAGTATTTTGAGGGAGAAAAATAAATTAAAAAATATTAAAATTAATTTCGAGATTTTGAAAGATTAAAAAATAATTAGTTGCAAATTTTGAAGAAAAAAAATTCGAAAAAATTTTGAATTAAACGCGGTATCTAGACTCTTAACTATATTTTTTAACAAATAGAGTAATTTTTTTAAAAAGAAAAACGTAGAAATTTGCTAAACTAATTCAACATTTTGAAAAATTGATAAGACATTTAAAAATTTAATTAAAAAATGTTGCAACCTTTTTTTAAAAAAAATATTGTCAAAAATTAAAATAAAATAGGAAGCGGCTGTTAAAATGCTGATGGTTTGTTGTTGTTCTGTTTCTTTAAGCAATTGGGGAAGCGAAAACGATCAGGATCTTTCATATCACAACGGAAATTCGGAGCCTCGAGGCTACGGACACATCGGAATCAAAGTGATGAACGTGGACGAAGTTTGCGAAAGATTTCAATCGCTTGGAGTGAAATTCGTGAAGAAACCGAACGAAGGTAAAATGCGAGGTGTCGCTTTTATTCAGGATCCGGACGGTTATTGGATCGAAATCTTTAACAGCGACATCGTTGCATCCGCTTACTAGTTAAGGTTTCATTGAAATTAACACCCTTTTTTATAATTCAATCACACACGAGGAAATTAAGAAACGCAAAAAAAAAAAATATCATCAAATCAGCATTGTGAATAGAGAGAAAAAAGAAAATGCTCAAATTTACATAATTCTCTTCGATTTTTTTTTTTCTATACTTATTATAAGAATCGATAATTAATAATATCGGGGAAAATTTCTCTTCTTTTGTTTATTAATTTTGTTTTTCTCTTGACTTTGGATTATGTTTGCCCTTCAGCGGTTGTTCTTTTTTTATCTTTCGCTGTTCGTTTAAAATTGTTTATAAAGTAATTTACGATTTATATTATAAGGAAGTAATTTTTATTTGTTTGATATTTCGATTGCGATGCTGCGTCATTTTTAAACTCGATTACACTTGGCAGTTATTTTAAATTGAAATACGAAAGCCGTATGAAGAGTCAACTTTATTATGAAGAAAATAACCAGTAGATAGTGCCAGCAGCTTCATTAATACGAGGAGCAGTCAGAAAGTAAGTTGCACTCACAGTTCAAAAAGTAAAGGAAATTTTATACTGCGACTATTTTTTATTGGATAGTGAACAACAAAAAACTATTTTTCTACATAATCACCGAAGAAGATCTTGCGTTTTTCATATCTCCGAACAAACTTTGTGATTCCAGCTTCGTAAAAATCCCGTCCAGCATGTGAACACCAGTTCTGATGATTTGTTGATTGAATCGTTTCATCGAAGTGCTGAATATTGTCATCTGTTGTTGATGTGGTTGCATGTCTCTCAGTTCGATCATCGTCAGGGATGTCAATTGTTCTCGAACGTTTCGCACCAGTTCCCGACTGCTTGCCTCGAAATAACCTTCTCGTCATAAACTTCACGCACTTGCTTATGAATTTTAGTGGGATTACACTTTTTCATCCATAAAAATCGGATTACTGCACAAATTTCAATTTTAATGGACGATGGAACAGCCATTGTTATTAACAATCACTATCGATCTGTTGATAATGAAGTTCGAACAGTGTTGCCTCAATCTCCCATCGAAACATCTCGTTTTGGAGGAAAATTATGACCATGTGCAACTGACTTTTTGACTGCCCCTCATACATTTTTTTCTCTATAGGAGTCTATACATACTTACATACTTAGAATGATGCAATATCTGGTATATGAGGTGACAAATGAATTAACGCACATGCGCGACCATTGCCCCGCCATAAATACATATACAGTGTACACTTCAAATGGTAGATGGCGCTATTTTATTACAGATTCTGTTGTACGTTTCTTCGTAAGGTGAGTACACACTAGGCCATCGAACGGCCGGCAAAGCATTCGTTGCCCTTGGTGGACACCAGTCGGTACATGAAAGGGTGTTCGTTGGCAGGGCTTCCATAGTGTGTACGGGGTTTGACGTTGGTTTCCAATCTCCGTCCATTCATTTTTTACCAACTAGGCAGGAAATGACGTGGCAATGTGGACGGGCGATCTGAACGCCAAGCACTGCGGACCAATATTCGACCGAATGCGTTGGCCGTGGTAGGCCTAGTGTGTATGGCTCTTTACAAAAGCGTGCCTAAATAACCCTGTATTTATGACACTTTACCCATGATGCATCTTAAACCAATTGGGTCCGTTTCGAGTCACTTCTGTGCTGCTACAGGAGTGTGTCTTCGTCGATTGGCGTTTTCATTTCTTCCTCGTTCCTTCTATACAGTTCCAATTCGTTTTTCATCATTTCGGCCTTCAGTTTGTAAACATCCAACTCCCTTCTGGCTTTCCATAAAAGGGTGTCGCAAATGGGGTCCTTGCATTTGTGAAACTTTAGTGAGTCATTCTGATTTTTAGTTTCGCAAACGGCTTCGTGAAATGTTAGAGAACGGCTTAAGTTCTATCAAAAAAAAAAGAGAACGAGTTTCTCGTTTTAACATCTGGTTTCGAGCGACCTCACAATAGCGCTTGGAATTGAGACTTACCAAACTAATGAGTGCGAACATGTTCTTTCGTCCACTGGTCACTATGGAAGGTTTCACGTAGTGACAGTAAAACTTCTCGAACGCCAGAATGGCGACGGCCAACAGGATACCGAAGAACAATAGGATAAACGCACTCATGAACTGGTTCAATGCGATAGATACGTATGCGAACGACAGTTTGGATTTCGACGCTTTTCCCTGCTGACAAGCGCCGCTCAGCCAGAACTTGGTCAATCGTTCCAGAACACCTATAAATAAGCGAATCTATTCCGTTAGAGAAAACGACGTTTCGAGCTAACGTCTTATGTTACCGTGGCTACGATAGTTTAGCAACTGGTCATTGAACGCATTGAGATACTTTGAGTTGCGTGGAAACGCAATTGCGTATCCCGTCATGGCGTACCACTGACCGACGGTCAGTAACCGACACTCGTCATCCCGTCCGACTAAGAAGTCGAGTACAGTGGCATCATAGATGAATGCGTCCAGGTCGCCTCTCTTGACCGCGTTAACACCTTCGCTCACTGTCGGTAAACTGTAGTTCTTCATGTACTGATGCATTGCGGGAAAATTATATTTTAGAATGGTGTCAGTGTTGCCGTATGGGATGGTTCCGAATCGAAGAGGTTGTTTGTGCGATGTCGGAAACACCAGCTTGATCGAGCAAACGAGAAGTGTGTCGGTCAAGTGTGAAAGTTTGTCCCACCGGGGTTAAAACTTCCAAAATCTTACCCTCTGATCATCTACACCAATAAGTTTGTAGTATTCTTCTCGGGTGATCATAAATGCGGCCAAATTGGCTGTGTATATAGCCAGAAAGACAACTGCGAATGCCGCCCAGACGTTTGCCATGAAACGGGCGGTCAAACCTCGTGGACAGTTGACATTGACCGCAGCTCCGAAAAGGATGGCCCAGACAAGCCAGTACGTTCGAAACAAGGAGAAACTGCGGCCATCTTCTGTAACGAAAAAAAAATACTTGCAGAGGCTTGTAATGCCACAGGGCCTCGCAGTTGCTTGCAGAGTAATTATTGAAAGTCAAGTGAACCTTCTTGAAATTCATTAAAATGTTAAATTTAATTTCTCTAGCAATAGCACAAGGCCAATAGCAAACGAGGCAGCCAATTTCTTCAAATGTAACGCCCTGCATACCAGGATGCCCCCCGGCAATCGTTTTATCTAGAGAAGTCCTTGTTGCTTTGCCACACTTCTTAAGGTTAGTGGTTTCCACTGACGTCGCCACACCTTAATGCCCATTTCTGCCCTATGTGATGATGGACGGATGGACACAGAGGAGAAATGTTTGACCACTTGAGTGAAGATGTACCCGTACCAGGTATACGGACACCCAAGTGTATAAAGAGCGGGACACTGGTGGCCTCATGATCCATCTGCTTATCGAATTGTGTTCACGTTACGGGCCAGTGTACACCGCAACATAAGCTTATTAATATTATTGTAATCCATTGTTGTATTTACATGGAGTTGCAATAAAAGTGTGAAATCAATCAATCGCTGTCTCCTCGTATATTTATTTACTTGAGAAGATCGTCATAGGTGTGCTTGCAGGAGAAACGGTCCCCACGTAGCTGAGAAAGGACCACCCACATGTTAGCAAGGAGCAAACGTTTAACTTCTACAGTTGTAGACACCACGAGAGAAAACCGTGTTTCCTCTTACAGCTTGCAGCATCCGAATGCGATGCTCCATTTTGCTTGCAGCACTTTTTGTAGCAACTAAAAGCAAACACTATCGGGCAGCAAGTGCCGTGTTGCCTGAAGCTACCTGAGATCGGTATACGCTCATACTATTGTATACTAAAAATTAGTATTAACTAGGGATGGGACATTCGAATCCTCGAATTCCGCGAATCTTGAAAAATAATGGAAATTCGGAAATTCGAAAACTCGAATCTTTACGCTTTTTTCGTCTTTCGAATCTTTCGAATCCTAAAAGAAACTGTTAAAAACTGTGGTAAAATTAGTTTTAGCCCGGATCACCAATATCATCACCTTGTGGTGACCCTGAGTGCCACACTGTTATTTATTTGTAAATAATTTAATATTTAATATCATTTTATTTATTTGTATCTTCTTATATGGAGGATTCGGGAGATTCGAGAACCGATTCGGATTCGAGAAAATTTAGGATTTGTCCCACCTCTAGTATTTACGAATAATATCGAATATAATTTCGAAATCATCGAATGTTTTCTTTGGGCTTTTCTTAAAATTCAAAGTACGAGCTGATGTTTTACTTGAATAACTTTAATTTTAACGAAAATAAGGTTATTTTTTTTAGTAATTAAATAACCATTTTTACCTTCGGGTTTTTGTATTTTTTGGTTGTAACCATCAGGACTTAACCACTCGAAAATAAAAATAGACAAGGCAGTGGCCTGAATGCTGACCACGAGAATGAGAACCCATGAAGTCGTATCAAAAGGTTCTGAAAACAAAAACAAAAGAAAATACACTGTGACTAGAATATGTAAAAGATTGTAGTCAGCGGTCAGAAATTCAGTGACTGTAAAACTGACCAAGAATGGCTTTGGGCGAGATGATGCCGGTCCTTTTTGCCACAACAACGGCGATTCCCGTCTCCATAAAGGGAACTGAGAAGTCCACTGCCTTCTGACGTTGAGTGTTCACTTTTAAAGATGTCATGACTATGTCCGTCTTATGCTCGATCAGTTCCGAAATTAAGCCGTTCCATTTGCCATTCTAGTAATGGATCAATTGATTATTTGTTTAAATAAACGTTGGGCTCAGAATAGAGAGAATTAATAATCGAAACAATCGATCTCTCACCACTTGAGTACCCCAAAGTCCATCTTCGACCCTTTGCAATTCAAAAGTGAACCCAATGTCCAACGAGAGCATCTGCAATAGGTCAATTGTGAACCCGGAACAGCATTGGTATTGGGTGTAGTTGAGTGCAACTCCAGTTATATCAAAACTAGGTATTTGTCACAACAACAAAAAACGAAACAAATCTTGATTGAAAAGCTGACCAGTGTCTATTGGTCAGTCTTTAGCGGTCAGTCTGAAGGACCTACCCATCTTTGGCCGGTGGTATTCGGCAGAGTACATCTTTATCTCGACACGTACCCGTCGCTTCGTCGACCGGTATCATGTTGAGGTAAGGTGGTTCTTCCAGAAACGTCACCTTCAAATGAAAATTTTCTGGTACTCCACGTGGAGGGTTGTGGTCGCCTCCCGGCCAAACAATACCATGGATGTCCAAATCACCCATCGTCCACGTGCCCACCGTCTCCCATTCGTGTTGGTCATTTAGGTTGACCACGTCGAGTGTCGCTTGCTTCAGAGTACCGTCTTCGTCGAATTCGACAATGTCGCCACTGTCCTTGTCGACGATGCTTACATTCTTCAGATATCTATACGAGTTTAAAGGTTGGACCACATAAACGCAACTTGTAACTACTGTATTTCTGTAACTAAACAGTGAGTATCGAGCAGTGCAACAAAACGCGTGCATGTGCCACATAAACTTTAAAGGTGGAACCACAAAAGCTGCGACTTGGAGTGATTGTTCGCTACCGTAAGCTTGTTGTTACTACATAAAGACGTTTTGAAGTGAATAGTAGCAGCGACGCTGCTACTACAGGGATAGATACAGGGATAGATACAGTGGACCACGTCCTTTGGGACTGCCCACTAGTCAGTATGTCTGATGCTCGACGAGTACTTTCAGCTGAGGCGATAAAGTTAGGGTTCGGATGGCCATGTGATAAGAGTCGTCTTGTGAGGACGCCTTTAGTTGGTGCTTTTAGCAAATTCTGTAAAGATATCGTAATAGAAGTTTAGGTTGTACGGGTTTTTATGCCAATGGCTTTTCCCATACACAGGGTCTTCTTAGGGGTCTGCAACTGGGCGGGTCCAGGCTGATTTCCCAATAGTTTGATGGTGTGGTTTTCGCAGGGAGGATATGGTGTGTAGCGTGCCCTAATACCCTTCTGGGTGGGCGGGGCGTAGTAGTTAAATTCCTGTAATCTGTTAGGAAAACTATCCTCGGCTGACTAGACGCCGCTCCTATTTCTTGGGTTCCTGAACGTCAGGTTTCTTGAGCAATTTCAGTTGCATTGTCGAAAAAGCTCGTGAATCATTTTGTATAAATTATAATTTGTAATCTTCCACGAATGCGAGTGTTTGTGAATTATTTCTGCTTTTGCCCGCATGAGAAAGATTTCCGTGTAGGTTCATCGATCTACCCGTGGACGACAAAAAGGTCATCTTTGATCATGACGAGTATCTGGCGGTGCAGCAGCATTTGGTCGCAGCGCTATTAATAATCGCTTCGAGACGTCTTTATGTGATAGCAAGAAGTTCGTTGTAGCGAACAATCGCTCCACGTTGCACGCACGAGATCGCGGTTATGTGGTCTAGGTTTTAGAGCAGAAAAGCGGCTTCGAAACCTGTAAATTTTCTTCCCCTCGCGCCAGTTATTGTAGTCGTCGTTGAAACAAGTTATGTTCGGATACAGTCCAGTTCTGTTCGCGTTGATTGGATCGTTCACAAACAACTCCAGTCCATTTCCAAAAACCTTGACCGCTTTAATTAATGTTTTCGTGAGTCCATTGTGACGGGTGTCAAAGTGAACACCTGTTAATCGAAGATATCATTGTCAGTTATTAAAAGATGGACATTATTCTTATCGATGGCCGTCATCGTAACGCACCCATGAGACCTACTGGAAATTCTTCGGGAATTTTTTCGTCGTTTCCTTTTCCGACAACCGATTGAGTGGTCAGCCAGAAGTATTCTCGTCCGGTCAGTTCTAGAAGACGAGCTTTTGCAAAAATAACTTCGGCCTCCGAACCGGTGGCGTACATCAAAAATATTCTCGTGTTAGTCCATTTCAATTCGGACAATCTTTTCTCGATGTCCTTTTCGTTGTTTATGTCCACGGTTTCGTGGCCCAACATCGAGAAAGGGTATTCAGAATGGGCATTGGTCATTTGTGTTCGAATAGCTTGTAGAAAATCGCTGTGACCAGCTATGTGACTGGTCACCACCGAGAAGGTGTTGTATCCAAACCTAAACATAAATGTACAAGGTGATAAATGTGGGTGGCAAATGTTTGTGGTCACAACTTGCCACTTCGAGTGACCAGTGTCCAGTGAAAAGGAAAGCCCAGAAAACCAAAAATTACATATGAAAGGTAATGGTTAGAAATTTAAGGAGGTTTTAAAGTGTAAACGTCATCCTCTCGAACTCTTTATTATTTTGTCTTTCAGGTGCAAAATGGAAGAGAAACTAGAAAAAAGTGTTTTAGAAACTCGGAAGTGTATCTCAATCACTTAAGGGTATTTTCATGTTGTTATCTTTCAAAATAAAATTTTTATGTGAGTTAGAAATTGATCCAACTTTAAAGCAGCAGTCACACTAGGCTGGTTTACAAGCTGCTGGTTGCTGCTGGCCATTAGCAGCAACAGCAAGCAGCAGCTGCTTTGGGTTCTCACTTGTTCAGTCACTGCTGCTATTAGCAGTGCAAGTCATCCAATCACCGTCTTGCAAAAACACAAACTCTAACAACAACCAACCCAAGCAGTGGAGTTTCAACTGCCCACTAGTGCCACTACTAGCAACAAAAAGTTCACACTAGATGGCAGTAGCAGGAAGGGAGTCACATGACCAGCTGGTAGCTGCTAAAGTTGGACATGTCCAACTTCACCAGCCGCTGTTAAAATCACTAGCATGCTGGGAAAAGCAGCTGCTCCTTGCTGTTCAGACTATGCTGCTAGCTGGCTACAACCAGCCAGCAGCAACCAGCAGCTTGTAAACCAGCCTAGTGTGACTGCCGCATAAGGCGCATTCACACTGGGCTGGTTTACAAGCCGATTTGGGTTCACACTTCTCCAGTCACTGCTGGTATTAACAGCGCAAGTCATCCAATCACTGTCGTGCAAAAACACAAACTCTCATAACAACCATCCGAAGCAGTGGAGTTACACACTGGTAGCAGCAGGAAGGGAGTCAAATGACCAGCTGGTAGCTGCTAAAGTTAGACCATGTTCAACTTCACCAACCGCTGTTAAAATCACTAGCCCGCTGGAGAAAGCAGCTGCTAGTAGCAGTTCAGACTATGCTGCTAGAGCGCTACAACCAGCCAGCAGCAACCAGCCTAGTATGACTGCGCCATAAGAAAACATTTTCTTTTTTTTACATTTTTATCTATGAAAAGTTTATTTTGAAAGATAACAAACATGAAAATACCCGTAAGCCTTGTTTCCACTAGGGTGAAAAGTTGAACTTTTTGTAATTTTCAAACTTGCGAAAAATAGGAACACACGTGTTTGCCCCTGCCTATGATAAGTTGATTGGCGGGGGCCACGTTTGTTCTATTTTTCACCAGTTGCAATTTACAAAAAGTTCAAATTTTCGCCCCAATGGAAACAAGGCCTAAAGTACGTGATTTTAAATTGTAAATGCTACTTATCCTGTTCTTTCAGATACAAAAAGAAGAGAAACGTGAACGACTGAACGTGTTTTAGAAAGGTGGCTGGGTATTTTTCGTGTTTGATATCTTTTAAAATAATCTCTAAAAATGGCGCAACTTTAAGCAGACAAAGCTTAGTAGGCGTTTTTTTTTAATTGGTACAATAAAAAGTTTATTTTGAAAGGTATCAATATGAAAATATCTTGAAATTAGGGATGAGACAGTCGAATCCCGCGAATCTTGAAAAAAGATTTGAGATCCGAAAACTCGAATCTTCGCCGCTTTTATCGTCTTTCGAATCCTAACCTTTAAAAAAACCTGTTAAAAACTTTGGTAAAATTAGTTTTAACTCCATTGACGTCCAATAGAAGCGTTCACTAAACCGGCGATTGTTGCAATTTTGGTGGTTATCCGGATCACCAATATCACCTTGTGAGCGA
Source organism: Brachycybe producta (assembly GCA_036925085.1). Lineage (NCBI taxonomy): Eukaryota > Metazoa > Arthropoda > Diplopoda > Playtdesmida > Andrognathidae > Brachycybe > Brachycybe producta. Next base: position 6,934,273 of record JAUPFP010000001.1, on the reverse strand, counting down.
CCCTGATTTGCCAGACTTGTTTTTTTATTATTAATAATTTAATATTTAATATTATTTCACTTATTTTTATTCTTACATGAAGGATTCGAGAGATTCCAGGGATTCGAGAACCTTTTAGGATTCGGATTCGAGAAAAGTTTATTATTCGTCCCACTTCTACCTTTAAATGATTGAACTACCCTTCTAGTTTCTAAAATATTTTTCTAGTTTCTCACAATTAGGCTATCCTCTTCGGAAAGAGAGTAAACAGAGTTCGAGAATCAGCTGTTCATTAACTAGCATTAGAGGACTGGACCGCCGCCATCTTTACAAACAAACGCTGGTTAGAGGCTAAAGTTGGTCTATAGAATTAAAATACTGATGATTGAATAGTTGTACGTTACTTCTAGCCTCCAGCCAGCCTCCTTGATTACAAAAAGCATAATTCTTTAAAAAATTGTTTTTAAATAATAATTGAAAATTAAGAATTTCAATAAAATATGGATATTTTATTTGATATATCGATATTTTAGGCGTTTTTCACTTCTTTCTGTGAAATTTGTTTTCTGTATGTGTGATCCATCCCTTAGTTATTTTTTTCTGCCTACTTTTTGTTATTTATTTAGGTTCAAATTAGATAAATACTTTTTTCTTGGTGGGATTTCTTTCTGTATGTGGGATCCATTCTTAGCCGTTTTTTTCTTCTACCTACTACTTTCTGCTAATTATTTTTAAAAAAAAAAAAGAAATTGTTTCTGCAATGTTGTGACTCATTCCTTTTTTTTCTGCCAACTAAATAGAAAGGAATTATTTAATGAAGTCATATTCTGCTTTCAGTCACATGCATGTGTCACATGCATGTCTGCATGTTGGGACCCTTAATACCTAAATTTTTTAAAGACCTTTGTAGGATGTCCAGCATGGCTGTGGCTTGATTCCGAATAGTAGGTGCCAGTTGAAGGATTACCGAATTCCTCATTTTCTGCAATAAAAAAACAGAATATTTAGCTTATTCTGCTGTGGGTTTTTTTTTTTTTGGTTTCTGTACCTGCTGCTTATTCCAAATGAGGTTCAATAATAAAAAAAAAGGTTTTAGGAAATTGAGTTTTATTTATTAGAGTCATGTCCAAAGTGAACTGGACAAGTGTGGTTGGTTAGAGAGGGGCGGAAAAAACAGGCAAATGACGCTGTTTTTTTACCTTTTCGAAGCCGGAGTTTGCAGCATTCCAAGCAATTACCGGAATGCTTAAATAATCGGCTAACTGGAGAAAGTATTGCGCTGCGGCCGTGTCTTCGGTAAACCGTTCGCTGTTGGACACGTAGATGATCACTGGGACGTCATTTGGTAGAAACGAATTGCAAAAGGTGTCCAGAATGTCTGAAACATCATTTCCATACATTCCTTCAGTCATATTGTTAAACAAATTGGTTGAAAATTCTACATAATGGGTTGTATATCTTGCATTAAGCTGTAAATATAACGTAAGTTTCGACTTCTCAATCAATGGGCGTGCTACTTTTTTTCTCCTTCAAAATGTAATGCTTTTATATTATGAGAAACTGAGCAATTGTTAAGAAAGAAAAAAAAATAGGCACTGACCAAGCAACACGAATTGTGAAATATTTACTAATTTGGTTACAGGCCTGTCCCAATGCTAAAAGCTGACCAAGATCAAGTTATCCTTAAAAAGAGCCTATTTTCAATAATACTAGTCAATGAAGATGCACTTCGTCTAGCATCGTATAAACTTTTAAAAACTTTTGTTGTATTGCCTCTCTATGCTATTAATATTATATCTTATCTACTATTAAGAAAAATGGTAAACCCATACTCCAAGCAAATTCCTAATATATTTGTAAGGAAAAGTCTAAGTTTAAACTTTTTTGTGGTCTGTCTACATTGCAAATTTAAGAGCCTAGATCCACGTCCATCTTGTTGTTTTGAGCAGACGACAACGAGACAAATGAGTGTTCTTATATGGTGATTACTAAAACTGCAAGAAATCGCCTCACAATCGCTCAATTAAAATACAGTAAAGCGCAAAATGCAATAAAAAGCATTGTTCTTCACGTGCTCGATTTATATAATTTTTGAAAAGGTCCTTGTATTTTTAAACAAGGTTCAAAGTCGTTCGTTTTTTTAACCCCATGTTAAATCCCATTGGCCTCAAAACCGTCCCACAAACATTTGAAAAACTCTCTTTAAAAACGAGTTAGAACAATCACACAAAAATTAGCACGTGCTTTAATCTATTGACTTCACGCTAATTCCTTTTTATAAGATTAGCACGTGAACTTATTTTTCTATTAATTATTATGTGACTTCAAACCTGGAGAGAAAGAAAACGTTAAAAAAACATTTTTAAATTAAAAACGATCGCAGCGCCTACATTCAGAGAAATTTTGAATTAAATGCTATATCTAGGCTCTTAATAAAAAAAATTGTGTTGATATTTATATTGAGTGTTTTCAAAATAAAACTTCTCGAAAACATAATCAGTATTTTAAAAATGAAATTTTCTTAATTTTTTTTAAAAATTATTTTCAAAATTAAAAAAAAAAAAACTTAAAAACATTCAAATTGTTAAAAAAAAAATTAAATTTTTTAAAAAATAAATAATGTTAAGAAATTCAAATTTAAAAAAATTGAAATTCTAAAAAAAAAAATAACACGAAAAACTTCGAAAGTTAAAAAATTTGACAATTTTTTTTTTTAAAAAAAAGATCAACTTAAAAAAATAAATTTAAAATTAAAAAAAATTCAAAATTTAAAAATGTTAAATTTGCCTGCTATAAAGGATTTATGGGCACAGGAGCGGACTAATGAGAAAAAATGGCCCGAGGGAAAAATATGAGCGTAAATCTATTTTGTCCAAAAAATATAAATATCACTTTTTTTTTGAAAATAAATAAAACCGGGCAAAATTTGTTGAATTTTCTATTATAATTTACAAGTGATAGAAAATACGTCGAAACCTACCTGTACACTGGTAACTAGGGTTGGCGATTTTTGTCTTGACTACAATTCGATTTGATTTCACGTTTAATCCCAATGTTTACCGATTAATCAGTAAAGTCGAAAATTAAAGAAATCGAAAATTGATGCAACTTAAAAAACGTAACTGAATTGTTTTTTTTTTTAAAAAACATCGGTGTAAAATAATTTATATAAAAAAAATCGAGAAAATTGAAATAATTAATTTCACACAAAAATTCTAAATGAAAAATAAAATGCAAAACATCAAAAATTAAGTAAATAAATGAAACTTGATGCATTTTTTAAAAAAAAAATTCTGTTGAATTTAATTCGATTTTTGTTTATTTTTTATTTTTTTCGATTTTTTCTAGATTTTGTCGATTTTTTGATTATTTCTTTTGATTTTTTTAGATTTTGTCGATTTTCGTTTGTTTTTCTTCGATTTTTCTAGATTTTGTCGATTTTCGGTTATATTTTTCCTCGCTATATTTTACATTTTGTGGATTTAATTGCATAAAACAAATAATTGACATTTTGGTTAATTAAAAACGATTTTTTTTGTTTAGATTTTGTTGATTTTCAACTATTTCTTTTGATTTTTTTTTTTTAGATTTTATAGATTTTCGTTTGTTTTTCTTCGATTTTTCTAAATTTTGTTGATTTTCGATTATCTTTTTCTTCAATATTGCAGTCGATTTTTGATTATTTTTCTTTAACTTTTTCTTTACTTTTTGTAGATTTTTGCTTATATTTTTAAATGTCGATTTTCGATTACTTTTTTATTTAGTTTTTGGCAGTTTTCGACTATTCCGATTAATCGCACAAATAATCGACATTTTAGTTCATTAAAAACGATTTTTTTTTTCGATTAATCGAGAAAATCGCTTGTTCATCCTACTGATAGTAACTGAACGAGGCAAAAGCCATTCAATGGATCAGATCGCGCATTCTTAATGAATAAATAAGCTAATGGAAAACGCATGCTATGTTATTATCAGTTAACCATTCAGTTTTATGAAAAATACCACTTGGACTGGGTACGATGGGCACGAGAACTAGTTTCCATTGGATCGCCTTGAAGTGTTTGGTGAAGTTGTACGAGGGTACGTTACTACGTTGAAATACGGTAAGTGTCTGAGAGATGGCCTTGTAGTAGTCTCGAAGCATGAAGGTACTGTGAGGCAAAACGACACCCAGAGTGATGGTAGGGTCCTTTTCGTCACCTTCGACCATCGTAACAAATGACAGTAGACATCCGAAAGTGACGACGAACAACGGAAAGAAGTAACTACCCATCCTTGATATACAGAAAAGTGTCTCAACTTTACGCTAATCCAGCAAAATTAAATTTTCAGAACATCATCAGTGCCACCGTGCCCAAAGGACTGCATGGACCCGCACGGTTACGAAAACCTCGTGTATTTTCAAATGAAGAAACTGTATAAGGTCGAAGGCACGTATTGCCAAAAACTTGAATTTTTCCAGTGTTTTTTTTTTATATTTAACACGTTTTTCAGGCCGAAACTAAATACTCGGATATAACAGTTTTAGATGACTTCTTCGTAGAATTGAATTTCTTGCTGCAGATGCGAGCGAAGATCCGTAAAAGAGTCTCGAAGGTTGCAAGTTCGTGAGTGATGAGATGGTGTTTGGTGTTTGTAAACATGTAAGCAAAGCCTCTTCCTCGTAAGAGAGTGCCAATTGGAAATGTAAGGCCAGATTCACATTCAGGCTGACAAAACACAAACAAAACAGAAACTCCAATGTTTCCAGACAAATCGGCGACAAATCTATTACATTATGTGTGTGTGTGTTTTTTTTTGTCTGCAGTTTCACAAACAATTCCATGTCCAGGCTCAAGTTGGTAAACATCAAAAGGTTTTTGTTTTGTCTCGGTATTATGGAACATTCTTTCAACTCTTTATCTTTCTGTGGACAGAAAAGAACAACAGAATAGAATTCAAAGCAACATTTTACAACACTACGAGCTCGTGTTGTGTCACACAAATTTGTAGCGGTTTTGTCTTGAGTATACTGCTGACAGTTGTTTCAATTTTGTTGTGTTTTCAAACTCTGCTTTTTTCTTTTTCTGGCATATTTGTTGTGTTTTTTTTTTTTATCTCGAACTCAGGTTGCACTTTTGTCAGCTTGATGTGAACCCGGCCGTATAGGTTTCATTTTCTTAGATTTTTAGGTTAGCAAGTGACAACAACAAAAAAAAGTAGAATGTTGCCAAACATACGAAACTTTGGTTTTCTCTGTTTTGCGAAATGACTTTTAAATTGAACTTTCGTGTAGTTTTGTTAACTAAATATATATTTTATTTGCGTGGTTGACTAGAAACAAATTTACTGGCTCTAAAAAAAAAACTTGAGAGAGAAGTTAATAAGGTATTTTTAGAAATTTGTTTTTTTTTTGTTTTTTTTTTCTTCCGATATTCATTTGGTTGCTTTCTAACAAAGTCGGCCATTTATGAAAGATAGAACATATTATATTCTCTAAGAAATGGGATAAAAAAGAAAAGTGGGATGGAAAATTTTCTACTTGGAAGTAGGTATAAGGAAGAGAGAGAGAGAGAGAGAGAGAGAGAGAGAGAGAGAGAGAGAGAGAGAGAGAGAAAGAGAGAGCCTTAAAGTAGACGAGAATGTATTTAATTAACTTCGAAAACTGAAGTTACTAAGACTTTGTGGTTATTTTCGTTTGGAAAGGAGTTTTTTTTTTTTGTCGAATTCGATGGTGGATTCATTTTACGACAGGACACACTGTCAAAGAATGAAGAGCTCTACAAATATATGTTTAACAGCCCCAAAGTTAAACAAGTGTCATAAACTTAATTTGTAGGCCAGCTAGGTAGCTGAATGCTTGCTTATCTGCATGTTAGCAGTTGATAATCTCTGCCCCCCCCCCCCCCCCCAAAATGCTAAACTGAGGATTGAGGAAGTGAAAGACTAAAAATAAGAGAGCTCGAATTAAGAGGCTACAATGAAAAATTACTTCGAAAAATCTCCGCAAAGAGCGTTAGCATCGTTTTCTATTGAGCCCATAGACCCAATGTTAAAGAAGAGAAACGTTAATTTTTCAAATACACAGCAGTCGCGGCGGCAATATGTTTATTTTTCATATTTAAAGTTGTCCAATTTTGATGGTTCAAAGTGCAATGTGCACTTTAAATATATGCTGATTTAGTGATAGAATGACGAAAAAATTGGTAAGTGTGCTTCTATTTTTAAAAAAAATATTTCAAATTCGCGAATTTTTAACTTTTATGTTAAACTTAGTGTATGTTAAAAAAAAACATTGCTCGTGAAAATACCTAAACATAATTAAAAAAAAAATAACAGAATTTTATTCAGCACATGTGCCAATATGTTGGCTTCACTGTGGTTCACTTGTTATTTTTTTAAATTATTTTTTTTACGTATTTTACCATTTTATGAGCGCGTGCTCAATGGAGTTTTAAACGTAAGAGTTCGAAATTCGCGATTTTGAAATATTTTTTTAAAAATAGAAAAACACTTACTAATTGTTGTCATTCTATCACTAGATCAGCATATATTTAAGGTGCACATTGCACTTTGAACCATCGAAATTGGGCAACTTTAAATATGAAAAATAAACATATTGCCGCCCGAACTGTATAATTATGTTAAAAAATTAACGTTTTTTCTTTAACATTGTGTCTATGGGCTCAATAGAAAAACGATGCTAGCGCTGTTTGTGGATAATTTTCGAAGTAATTTTTTTCGAATACTGCTACTCTTAAGTGGACCTCCGGGCTAAGTGAACCCCATGCCAAGGTCTTACTCAACCTTTGGGCTTAGTGGGGACTTGATTTTTTTTACCGAAAAGGCTCAGAACCGGGTATTTCTCGGGTATTTCCCGGGTTTCCCCCAGTATTTCTCGGGGTTTTCCCGGTTTTTTTCTGGGGTTTTCTCGGGTTTTTATTGGATATTTTCCAAGTTGTTTTGGGGCTTTTCTCGGGGGTTTCCCGGGTATTTCTCGCGTTTTCCCCGTTTTTTTCCGGGTTTTTCTCGGATTTTTTGGGTATTTTTCGGGTTTTTCCCAAGTTTTTTCCGGCTATTTCCCAGGTTTTTTCTGGGTATTGTCCAGGTATTTTCCGGGTATTTCCTGGGTTTTCTGGGTTTTGACCGGGTATTTCTCGGGTTTTTTCCAGTATTGTCCGGGTATTTCTCGGGTTTTTTCCAGTATTGTCCGGGTATTTCTCGGTTTTTCCAGTATTGTCTGGGTATTTCCTGGGTTTCGTCCGGGTTTAGTCCAGGAATCGTCCGGGTATCGTCCGGGAATTGTCCAGGTTTCGTCCGGGTATCGCCCAGGTTTCGCCTGGGTTTTGCGACAGGCACCTGTAGACAGCTTCAGAATTTCTTTGGCTCCGCCTTTTTATGAGGGTCATCAATTTCTAATTGGTTTTTTTCTGGGTCTGATGTCACATGCCCTGCCCTTTTTATTTCTAATTCGTTGATATTTGGTCTGACGCTCATAAAAACGCGGAGCCAAAGCTGTCTACAGATGCCTGTGTTATTAGATTGGTAGCTGTTAGTAGACAACATTGTTTTATTTATTTAATATGGTATTGTTATGTGGAAGTTGGCAACACTGTCTTCATTTTCGCGATATTTGTCGCCGCGTAATTTTTCCTATGTGAAACAAGTGTTGAAGTTTTTTTTTTTCTTTTTTGTTTGTTAATTTCGTGCGCAGAAAACAGGCAATGGCATTTTTACTGTGTTTACCAGATGAGGTTCTTATTCAGATTTTGCAGTATTTGAGTCTTCCTGACTTACTCAACGCAAGACTGTAATTATTCTATCGTCTTATTTCTTCTTATGATTTAACATCATTTTTGTCATATTTTCATATTGTGTTAAAAGGACTATATAATCGATTATTATTGCATATTTAAAGACATTGAAATATTGTAATATATGTGGCGACACAAAAAGTGTTTCGTTTTTAGCAGACATATGGATTACTATGTTGGTGTGTTCACACCGAAACAGGGTCGTACTAAAAGGCGTGGCGGGCCTATAGGTTAGCCTAACCTAACCTATAGGCCCGTCACGCCTTTTAGTACGACCCCACGAAACACATAGAAAGTTATACAGAAGGGTACAGTGACAGGAAGCCGCCAATTTTAAACTTGGTGCAGAGTTGGTATAGGCGAGTCTTAAACATAAAGCCTCGTTTTCACATGAAATCTTAATGCCTCCCCAGGCTCCCCCCTCTCGGGTCCGAATGGGGCTGGCAAACAAAAACATCGAATAAAAAATAACGAAATATCGAGAAAACTCGTTAAATTTGTTGTAAATAATATCAAATTTGTGAAATTTATATCTTTTGTTTAAAGTTTTTAAAAAAAATATTTTAATTTCTTCGTTAAATTTTATTGAAAAAAAAATGCTAAAATGAGTTAAAAGAATGTTCAAACCATGCGTTTAAGGTATTTTAAGTTAAGAGCCTATATGTGTGACGCCATTTTGAATAATAGCAGATGACAATTATAGTTCCACTTTTCGCCGTTTAGTGGCGCCCCACAGCTAAGCCATTGAAACCAATGAGAAAGAGAAATTCCTATTTTAAAAAATACATGGTTCAGGCAAATGTTTTGTTTTCTGCAACGAAAATTGTTATTTTCAAAATTCAAATTGCAATATGTACATAACAATATTGCTCATCTAGTGATACGTTGGTACAAATTTATAATTAGTTTTTCTATTTTTAATTTCGCTTAAAATCTCGTATTTTTTTAGCTCATGTTAAATCCCATAGGCCACAAACACTCCTCCGTTTATACATTTTATAGGATCTAAATTTCCCACTAACAATAAGTTTCATAATACCCTAAAATTTGACCACTAATTGTATACGACTCAAATTACTCACCATTGTAGATCGAAAGTTGCTCTTCCTTTTTTCAGTAGTGCATATTTACCCAAAAAAGAGTCGTTATTAAAATATACCCACTTTTATCCATCGATAAGAGAGAAAATGGCGGACAAAAGTGTATCAAAATTGATTTTTTTGCCACATGTTGACGTCACAGCTACATAAGCGCCTACATGCGAAGATTTTTGTAAGTTTTTTTTTCACTGTAGGCTCTTAAGGTCGTTATCTACTGCGCATGTCCATTGCTCCTTTGGAGAAAAACACATGCGCAGTAGATAACGACCTTAAGCCTATTTTACACGGGGATAGTTCTTTCGTGAGAGTTGCTATCATGAAAGTTGTGATAGTTCAGTTATCACGATAGCAACTGTCTACATGTCTTGGAGTAACGGTGATTGTTCTGTCACATGACAGTGTGACGTCTACTGCACAGATATATCATTGAGTCAACAACAGTGTTGCCTCGCTCTCCCTCCAGAAGCCAAATTTCCCTACAAAGTGGATAATCCCTACAAATGGTCACACCAGTCTCCACCGTTGCCGTTTTATGGGGAGCAGACTTAATTGTTGAGTGCAGAAATCGGTTAACATTTGTTCGCCGATCCGATTTTTACCGATTATCAGTAAATCCGCCAAAAATCGGTTCGGTTCAGCCATAAAGTGTATATATGTACAATTGACGAATGTTCGCCAAATTTTGGCACGAATGTTCGCCAAATTTTTACGAATGTTCGCCAATTTTATTGACGAATGTTCGCCAAATTTTAACGAATGTTCGCCAAATTTTAACGAATGTTCGCCAAATTTTTGACTAATGTTCGCCAAATTTTTGACAAATGTTCACCAAATATTCACGGATGTTTGCTAAATTTTCACGGATGTTCGCCAAATTTTAACGAATGTTCGCCAAATTTTTGACGAATGTTCGCGAAATTTTGACTAATGTTCGCCAAACTTTGACTAATGTTCGCCAAATTTTGACTAATGTTCGCCAAATTTTGACTAATGTTCGCCAAATTTTGACTAATGTTCGCCAAATTTTGACTAATGTTCGCCAAATTTTGACGAATGTTCGCCAAATTTTTGACGAATGTTCGCCAAATTTTTGACGAATGTTCGCCAGTTTTTTTGACTAATGTTCGCCAAATTTTGACTAATGTTCGCCAAATTTTGACGAATGTTCGCCAAATTTTTGACGAATGTTCGCCAAATTTTTGACGAATGTTCGCCAGTTTTTTTGACGAATGTTCGCCAAATTTTTTTGACGAATGTTCGCCAAATTTTTTGACGAATGTTCGCCAAATTTTTTGACGAATGTTAGCCAATTTTTTGACGAATGTTCGCAAATTTTTTTGACGAATGTTCGCCATTTTTTTTGACGAATGTTCGCCAAATTTTTGACTAATGTTCGCCAAATTTTTGACTAATGTTCGCCAAATTTTTGACAAATGTTCGCCAAATTTTTGACAAATGTTCGCCAAATTTTCACGAATGTTCGCCAAATTTTCACGAATGTTCGTCAAATTTTGACGAATGTTCGCCAAATTTTGACGAATGTTCGCCAAATTTTGACGAATGTTCGCCAAATTTATTGACGAATGTTCGCCAAATTTATTGACGAATGTTCGCCAAATTTTTTGACGAATGTTCGCCAAATTTTTGACGAATGTTCGCCAATTTTATTGACGAATGTTCGCCAAATTTTTGACGAATGTTCGCCAAATTTTTGACGAATGTTCGCCAAATTTTGACTAATGTTCGCCAAATTTTGACTAATGTTCGCCAAATTTTTCACGAATGTTCGCCAAATTTTTCACGAATGTTCGCCAATTTTATTGACGAATGTTCGCCAATTTTATTGACGAATGTTCGCCAAATTTTAACGAATGTGCGCCAAATTTTTGACTAATGTTCGGCAAATTTTTGACAAATGTTCGCCAATTTTTTTGACGAATGTTCTTCAAATTTTTTTAACGAATGTTCTTTAAATTTTTTGACGAATGTTCTTTAAATTTTTTGGCGAAAGTAGTATAGTAAAACTCATTTCTGCGCCACTCTATGGAGATTAACATGGGGTTCATTTCTGCGCCACTTACACCTTTTAATGTGGTGTAGATCTGTGCTGCCATATACATTCAGTAGCTAGACCGTCAAGATTGAAGGGTGTAAAACCGTCAATTGCATAAAAATTTAGTTTATGAACATTGCTGGTTTTACACCTGAAGATCTTAATAGCCCAGCTATTGTATGTATGCAACATGAGAAGTATACCACATTGAAAGGTTTAAGTGACACAGAAACTTACACCATGTTAATCTTCAAAAGACACAAAAATGAGTTTTTTTTTTAAAATTAACTACAATTTTGATTACAAAAACAACATCATGAACCTATATATAAAAGAAGATTGAAACACCAATATTGCTAACATTTGATGAAAATGTTTCTAGATGATATGGTCTCAACAAAAATTATAGCCATTGATATATGGAAAATGGCTAGTTTTAAAATTGATTCACAGTACAACAAATCAAGATATTCAGAAATAATATATAATCATGCTGAGAAAGTTCATAGAAAACACATTCACTTATTTCACAATATTGTTCAGAAACTAAAACTTTATGAAAATAATCATGAAGAAGTTTTATATCTCCTGTTGAAAGAATTATTTGACCAGAATGAAGTCACATGGGGCAGTATAATTGTTGCCTATGCATTGCTTATAGAAATAGCCCATTGTGGATTTAGTCAACAAATGGCAGTGTGTATTGGAAATTTTTTATCTGTGTTCACGTCATCATGGATTAAGAAAAGAGGTGGCTGGTCATCACTATGCAACTTACCAGAAAATCATTCAATGCACAGTACAATAAAGACATGGATTTGTATAATTATGATAACACAACTGCTCATATGGCTATGTTAGGACACATCAAAAACAAGTTAAGACCTGCTATATCATGACACATGTGACAACTGACGTAGTGAATTTTATTGTATATAAATAAGAGTTGAATCGTCTTTTTCTCACAATTTTAACTACTTTTTGGATGCACAAACTGATAAAGGTAATGAATACATAAATACACTTTAGATTCTTGGATGTTAATGTATATTCATTGCAGAATGGATATTCTCAACAATATAACTACAATTATTGATTGTGATGGGTTTCGAATTGGTCAAAAATTTTACGTCAAAGAAATGGGATATTACACATTGACTGATCATCAGCCATACAGTATTTTTGTCCGTGTACCTCATGATCCTGTTATGACATTGAAAGATCTTAAGACAATGCATTATGTTACAAAACATGTCCATGGTCTTCCTTATAAAAATGAAGTTGATGATCTTACAGAGAATGGTCTTGATGCATTGCTTATAAGTTTATACAGTATTGCATTAACAAGAAATCCTAGAGCTTTATTTGCATACAAGGGTGGGGAAATTGAAAAACAACTACTATCCCGTTTAGATATTCCAAGTGTTAATCTTGAGAAACTTGGGCTAAATGCAAAATATGAAGATCTGTTAGATTCATTTGGCATAATTACAACTGACTATTCTTGTTCACGTCATACTGAAAGAACTGATCATAAGGTACATTGTTCAAAAAATGAAGCTTTCGTGTTTGGACTGTGGGTTAAGAAACAGAAAAAAATAAAGTAATATACAAACAAATTTTTTGATTAAATTTAAATAGAATGTCTAAGCCAAAGGATTTTCCAGATATCAACGAAAGTGTAATCCATTACATGAAAATTGCGAAGATGGATTCAAAATGGACCATGTCATGTAATCAAAAGAATTACCAAGAAATGGATGAAGGATATGAAAGTCAACCCTTCACATATTCCACCATTGATGATGTTGATGGATATAAACAATCTGTTGATGTATTATTTAAATGCATTAATAATCTTTTTGTGCTCAAACATTGGATTGAAAAAAGAAAACCAACTAAGTCCACAGTTTTAGAAGGAATTATGTATCTTATTGCACATTGGAATGATTATGAATGGCGTAAATCGATTTATGATATTTGTATAAATATTGAATAAATATCCATTTTTCTTTATTTTTGTATTGTGACTGAAAGAGTATGAGTGGAGTGAATGAAAGGTCTAAATATACCATTGCGCAGATGGTAGAAGAGGTAATTCCAAACAATCATAAAACAAATATAAAGTACCTTATAATATGTGTTTCTTCACTTATGCTGATTCTTGAGGCTGTGAACATTGCCATTTCTTGTACATTTAATAATAACTACCTTCAGAATCAACTTATGTTGCTACCAAATATAAAAAATGAGGCTGGTTTTCTTCATTTGAAAGCTCCATTTAGAATGATAATTGCAGGACCTTCAAGCTGTGGAAAATCTACTTTTGTTAAAAAACTTCTCCACCATGCAAATAAAATGATTGACCCTCCACCTGAATCTATAACATGGTATTATTCCCAATATCAGGATTGGTTTTCTATGTTTCAAAATCAAGTCACATTTATTCATGGTATGCCAGACATGAAAGAATTCAATTGTGATAAAAATCACCTTATTGTACTGGATGATCTTTTTCAAGAAGTGAACAAAGACATTGTTCAACTATTTACCTGCGATTCACATCACCGCAACATCAGTGTCATATTTATTACACAAAACATTTTTCATAAAAGCCCACATCAGCGAACAATTTCATTGAATGCCTCATACCTTATACTTTTTAAAAACCCTCGTGACAAATCCCAGATTGCTCATTTGGCACAACAGATGTACCCTGGTAACAGCAAATTTATGATTGATGCCTTCAACAAATGTACTAAAGAACCATTTAGTTATTTACTGGCTGATTTCACTCAGATTGCTGATGAGAATATGCGACTAAGGACAAATATATTTCCTGGTGAACAGACAGCTGTATTTATTCCAAAGCAACGATGAAGACACAACAGAAGGTTCCTAAGCGATTAGCACGTAACATTCACAGACTTTATGTAACTGCAGAAAGTAATCCTAAGCTTCAAAAAGAACTTATAAAATCATCTAATTTGGATTTCATACAATGTTTATGTGATTGTGCACACAATATACAGAAAAATAATGTTCACATAAACAAAAAAGAAAAACTGAAACTAAGGCCATACATCCATACACTTCATACCTTGACTAATGTGAAAGTATCACCCAAATCAAAAAAACAATCTCTACTTAGTCAAAAAGGTGGTTGGCTACCCCTTGGTCTTCTCATTAAACCTGTACTATCTATGCTTGGAGGGGTAATTGCATCTGAGATTGGAAAATAATGGCAGAGAAAATGATCATCGTTCCAGCAGATATGTGGGAAAAAGAGCAACGAGAAAAGGCGATGCGAGACATTCCAGTAAATCGCACTTTACAAGATATTGAATCTCAAATTTATAATATATTAGATTCAAAAAATATTGACACTTTCAATAAAGTTTTGATACTTGGTCAACTGCAGCAGAGATATAAGAATATATATGATCATAGACCAATGGAGCCAACAAGGGTTTTGTTAGAGGATCACACATCACCAACTAACCAACCTGATGAAGCAATCAAAATGCCTCCATTTTACAAAGAAATTATAAATCAAATGCCAAAAAGTCTACAAAAAAGAGCACATGATCTTTTGGATACCATTGCATCTAGTAAAGGAGCTTTAAGCTGGAATTCAAATCGTCAACTTGTTATAAATGGAGCAATTATTCCAAACACAAACATCATTGATTTAGTTAGAGATTTAATAGACAGTAGATATGGTCAAAAATATAATCCAACTGGATGGGAAACATTTATTACTCATTTAAAAACAATAAACATACCAAGATCGTTAATTGCTAATGATAAACGTTGGAACTACAAATCTGTACCTGACATAAGCTCATCTATTAATGAACCAATTTTATGGGAAGAAAAATGAAAAATACAAGTCAATTAAAAAAAATCTACTATAATCCAAGTTCTAGTGGATCATTTGGGGGTATAGAAAGACTTTATTTGGCATCAAGAAAAAAATTTACCAGAGAAGAAATTAAAAATTGGCTTCAAACTCAGGATGTGTATACACTTCATAAGCCAGCAAGAATAAATTTCAAAAGAAACAGGACTCTTGTGAACACTATAGATGATGTTTGGCAATTGGATTTGGTTGATATGCAGACATATAGAAACAGTAATGATGGCTACAACTATCTTCTGACATGTATAGATATTTTTTCTAAATATGCATGGGTAAGACCATTGAAGCATAAAACTGGAAAAGAAATGGTTACTACAATGGAAAATATTTTACAAGCAGGGAGAAAACCAAGAAAAATTCAAACTGACCAAGGAAAAGAATTCTTAAATCATACCTTCCAATCATTTTTAAAAAATAACTCTATTGGATTCTATACAACGTTTAATGAAACAAAGGCTGCAGTTGTAGAACGTTTTAACAGAACTTTGAAGACACGCATGTGGCGGTATTTTACCTCAAAAGGGAATCATCGCTATATTGACAAACTTCAGCAATTAGTTAAAGGTTATAATAACTCACATCATCGCAGCATTGGAATGCCCCCCAATAAAGTAAAACTTCAGGATGTAAATGCTATTTTTAAGAGACTGTTCCCAAATGTGAATAGTAGTTTGCCAAAATACACCATTGGAGACAGTGTTCGCATCTCCAAAACAAAACATAGATTTCAGAAAGGATACTTGCCTAATTGGTCAGATGAAGTTTTTACAATAAGTGAATGTGTAGATCGTATACCACAAGTGTATCGTGTGAAAGATATTGATGGACAGCAGCTTAAAGGAACATTCTATAAAGAAGAACTGCAAAAAATTGTAAAATCAGATAAGGATTTGTGGTTTATTGAGAAGATTGTTGCTGAAAAAGGTAGGGGTCATAACCGACAGCTACTCATTAAGTGGAAAGGTTATTCTGATAAACACAACAGCTGGATTAGAGCAAGTGATTTGAAACACTTAGACAATGAGTCGTCCTGATAATTTCTATGTTACTCTTCCAAGTAACAGTAGTTTGAAATATTATCCTGGAAACACATTAACAGACTACACTGTGAAGCTGGCAAAACCAATACTTGTGAATGGAGAGTATGAAGTAGCCTTGGTTGAAATTAATTTTTCACGGAATTGGTTTAACATTGTAGATGAAATTGATGGTAAAATTACCATTACTGACCTCGAGGACAATTATAGTACTGAAATCTTTGTACCAAAAGGACTTTATACTTCAATTGATCAGATTGTTTCTACTATAAATGATAGCATAGATGGACACTTTGGTAATCCACAGCTGAGAAATGCATTAAATGAATCTCTGCAGTCTAATGCAGCAAAAAATGTGAAGAATTCTGAAGAAGAAATTGCAGCAAAGCAAATTGAAATTAGTGAAGCTAAACAAAATGCTCAGCAAGCTTTGGACTTCAGCAATTCTGCATTAGAAAAAGTAAATAATTTAAAAAATAAGCAAAACCGGCTAAGTAGAGAAAGAGACACTCGCTGGAATAATCACGAGAAGGAGCTACTTGCAATATACAATACAATTGACAATTTAAAACTTCAAATCAATCAGAATATTGGAAACATAACGGAACATAAAAATAAGCTGAAGAATGAAGAAAAAAAAGAAAAAGATAAGCGTGACAAGCGCAATAAAGACTTTGCAGAGAATAATGCTGACATTGAAAAAGTTATCACAGAAAGAAATGGTGAGCAATTTAACTATGACTTAATGAAACAGTCTTACAATACAAAAAATGAAAAAGTTATGCAGTTAGAAACTGAACTAAGTGATTTAAAAAAAAATCATGAAAAACTTCTTGAAATAAAAGAACGCATAATAAACCCTAGATTGAGTACTAAAACTGAACCATTTTTCAGAAATGCATCATCAAAAATAGACTTTAAAGCTCCCTCAAACTCAATGTTTAAATTTTCAAAGACATTACAACGTATGCTAGGTTATAATGAGGACCAAATTGTTAATTCATTGAAAAGCACAAAAATTTTTCGAGCTCAATATACCCCAGATTTTCAAACAAATGTGAATTCCTTTTTTGTGCATGTAGACTGTATAGAATATCAGCATGTTGGGGATGTACTTTCTCCCTTGTTACGTGAGATACATTTACATGACTCTGATGTAAATAGAGTTACTAAGACTTTCAATCGTCCCCAGTACAAGAGAGTAAACCGTGAAAATATACAAAGTATACAAGTACTTATAAGTGATGTTTTCGGTCGTCTAATTCATTTCACTAGCGGAGATATTGTTATAGCTACACTTCATTTTCGTCCAGCAATATGAGAGTTCCATACCACTGTGGGTCTTCAAATGATCCTTGCTACCATTTTAATAATCAAACTGGCTCTTCACTTCCTGTTTTTGCTGGTGCACGTTATCAACGTGGTCATGGATTGTTTTCTTCACTATTTCGTTTTGCATTCCCATTTCTTAAACGAGCAGCAATTTCTACAGGAAAACATTTACTAAAAACTGGTGAAAATGTAATCTCAGACATAGAGGCAGGAGAAAATGCCGGAAGTGCGATAAAAAAACGTGGGTTAGAAACTGGAAAAAATGTGCTGAAGTCAATGTCTGGGGGTGGTAAGCACAAAAGTCATAATAAAAAGAGGCGCACAACTAAAGAAACAACTAGAGCTTCATCAAAGACGAAAGAAAGAAGGAAAAGAGCTGCTCCAAAAAAACAAGGCAAATCAAAAAAAAGAAAAACTGATCAGCTGCAAAAGTTTTTTGCTTAAAAAATGAGTGGTTATTTAGTTCATCATGAATCTGATCCTGCAATGAAGTCTGAACTACATCTTCCATCAATTCCATACACACAAACAACAATATTAGATGCCTGTGTTAAAGAATATCATCCTGTCAATAGCATTGAAGATCAGAATACCATTGAATTTAACATATTAGGAAACTCTGATGAATACATTGATCCATCTGATATTTTTCTCAATGTGAAAGCCAGAATTGTAAAACGTAATGGAGATGTATTGGATGACAATTGCAAAGTGAGTCCAGTAAATGGATTTCTCCACTCTCTTTTCAGTGAAGTAGTTGTTACACTTGGTGGTACAATCATCACATCAACAGATCACGATTATGGCTACAAATCTTATTTATCAACCCTACTTTATAATGGAAATATTGATGGAAAACCTTACCTCTCATCAGAAATGTTTTACAAAGATAAAATATCAGCATTCACTGATAGAGATCCAACGAAAGCACATAAAAGTGACGGTTTATTGGTTAGATATGAAAGATGTAAAGGAAGTTCCATAATGGATATGATTGGAAAACTACATTCTGACATATTTCAGCAAGAAAAAATGCTACCTAATGGACTTGATTTAAATATAAAACTAATTCGTCAAAAAGATTCATTTTGTTTATTGAAACCAGATGGTGACCCTAATGACTATAAAGTTGAAATTCGCTCTGCAACCCTTTATGTGAGAAAAGTACGTCCTAATCCTGCACTTGTACAAGCACACATTGAAAGCTCATTAAAGTCAACGTTTAACTATCCCATAAATCGTACAAAATGCAATTCCTTTAGCATAGCTTCTGGAGGTCATGATATCAACATCAATGTATGTAATGGAATTTTACCAAGTTTTGTATTGGTTGGATTAGTTGATAGTGATGCCAGAGCAGGAAACATGAAGAAAAATCCATATAATTTTCTTCATAAAGATTTGAGTTTTATTGAGCTACAAGTTGATGGTAGTCTTCCTTTAATTCCTCTTCAGCCTGATTTCTCAAAAAAAGAGTATGCTCGACTATATCAACAATTATTTTTAGCAAGTGCGAAGTATTATGGCACTGATGGTGTAGATGTAACCTTTGATGAATATGCTAAAGGTTATTCAATCTACCCATTTGATTTAACAAGTGATCAGAGTGCACTTGCATGTAGTCACTTTAACCTGAGTAAAAATGGATCAATCCGACTGTTGATGAAGTTTAAAAAACCATTGGATTCTACAGTAAATGTTATTGTGTACACTGTGTTTCAATCTGTGATTGAAGTTGATCACCATCGAAATGTCATAAATGACTCTTAGAAATGGATACAAGACAACTGGAGCATCTTCTATTTCATCATCCAGCAACAAGAAATGTGTTTGGTGGTGTACATGCATGCGATAACCTGCCATTCCATGCAAAACATAGACTCTATGTTGTGAATCTTGATTCAAGTTCAGAACCAGGATCACACTGGGTGACAATTTATTTTAATCCAAATGGAATGGCTGAATATTTTGATAGTTATGGAATAATACTATTTAATAATCATATACGTCAGTTTGTTGAAAGAAACAGTGTTAATTGGATTTATAATACAAAAAGACTTCAGCATTCAAGAACAGCTGTATGTGGTCAATATTGTGTTTATTTTGGAATACTTCGATGTTCTAATACATCAATGCATAAAATTGTTTCACTTTTTTGTAAATCTAATTATTTATATAATGACAAGATTGTTCATTTTTTTATTAATAAAATGATAAGAAAGTATCTGCCATTATATAATTCTAAATATAAGCAATAGAAGGTGTACACTTTTTTCTTTGTGTACATATACATTATGTATCTATAAGATAATAAACAATGTGATACAAATATTTATTGTGTTTTTTCTGTTGATCCAAATCCATGACTTCCACGCTGAGTTAAACTAAGTGGAGCTTCAACAAATGTTATATTTGAATATATTTTTTCCAAAATCAATTGTGCTACCCTGTCACCTTTTTTGATAAAAATATTGACTTTTACCAAAGTTAATTAAAATTATCCCAATGTTGCCTCTATAGCTTGAATCAATAACCCCGCCAAGAACATCAATAGCAAAGTGAAAAGCAAGTCCTGATCGTGGAGCAATTCTACCATAGCAGTCATTTGGTAGTTCAAGCACCAAATCTGTCATGCAAAGAATTCTTTCACCAGGTTTGATAGAATAATTATATGCAGAATACAGATCATATCCAGCATCTCCTGGATTACTCTTTATGGGTATAGTACAACTATCACTCAGTTTTTTAACATTGATGAACAATTCTACAAATGAGAAAAAAAACATTTAAAAAAAAACTTTTATTTACATAAATTATTGTATTTTAATTATTCTTATTAAGTGAATAATATCCATGTGCTAGAGTTGTTATACCATCACTTTCAATATATCTTTTGTCATCAAATGCATTTAGTGAAATCTTGTTAACTTCAAGACTATAAACATCATGAACCTTTGACATAATCTGTCTCTGAATAATCCTACTTGGCAATGGTGAATGTAGAGAGGTAACATACATTTTATGATTAAATTGTGACTTTACAATATGCTTCTTTATTCCTTTAGCTTTACATTTATATAAACTATTACTTAGTAAAATTGAATACATTTTTGCTTTAAGAGCAACAAACTCTGAAATAATAACACCATTCATCTCATCTTTAAATTTCCCCAATACCTTCTTGTTTGTTACTGAATGTAATGGGTGATTTAATGGATAATCACTTGTGTCCAAATGATGATGTAAGTGTATCATGTCTTTATACAAATTTTCTGTTTCAATATGCATGATGAAACTGTCAGTATCTGTGTATAATAGTTTTAATTTATTTCCTGGGTAGTTTACTTTCAGCACATTATAAAAAAAATCATACATAAGTAATTTTGAAATTTCCAATATAGTAAAGCCAGTATATAATGGTTTATTAAAATGAATAGACCATTTCTTCATTTTGAAAATAGTTAGGTTATTATCAATGATGTGAAATGAATCTACATTAGCTCTACTCATTAACTTTAAACATCGATTTTTTTCTATAACAGCTTCTGCACGAGTTTTCTTTCTTTGGTCCTCCATTGTTTTTCCAAACACAGCATTATTCATTAACTTGAAAAAATCTTTTTCAAAATCATCTTTTGCTTGTTTTCGCATATCAATGTTAAAATTTATATATGGTTTTAGCCATGATCCCTGTGTAAATGCAAGAATGCGGTGAATTTTTTTAAGTTTCATTCCTAGTTTTAGGTAACATTGCAAGTTTCTTCCATGAATAACATAGTTGTTTTTATCATAAAGGTTAGGTGCAAGTTTTTTTGACTTGTATACTTTTGGAATTTTCCCTCTGATATTTTTTAGCAGATGTTTGCTGTATGGTGATAGCATTTCAAAATTTATATCTAAACGATCAGGGCAAAGTGGATAATCACTATGATCCTCATGTATGTGATTTGGGTACTCTAAATCTACTTCTAAGATAAAACCATCTTTTCCTTCATGGTTAACTGTTTGAATATCAAATTTATCTATTTCATCTTGTGTTAGCCAGTGAAAGTTATTCATTGGCATAGGTTCACACATTGCTGTTGCATACAGAGAGTTACAATCCCAATATGCAATGTATGAATTAGGCTTTGATGAATCATAATCATTTAACAGTTGATTGTTTGCTTTTGCATATCTATGACTGGCTACAGCAATGCCACCACGAATGCCCTTTTCAATAAACAAATGCATATCATAATCTGTGAGTAGTTCTAGTTCAACTTTAGTATATTTTAATGCAGCTGACCATGCATACATTGGAAGGGTGAAATAATGTGCAGGATCAAGACCAAAATTTCTAAAAGAAATGTTCCTAAAATTTTCAAATACATCTGCAAGGATCAAGCAGTCACTTCTTAAATATATATCATGATAATCACCCAGTGTCTCACAGTTAAATGTATTCCAAACATTTTTAACATGTTTATAATCCTCATCTGAAATAACTTCTTCATTAAGGGTATTGTTAAAGCAATCTTTTGAAGGAATTCCAGTTTTATCAAACTTTGAATGATCATCTAAATATTCATAAGGGAAGAATCCTTTTTGAGTCATCAACTTAATTTTCTTGGGATTTTTGAAATACCATGAGACACAATTGAATTTATCTTTAGGTAAGTTTTGAGCCAGTGTTGCTAGTGATGCTGGTAAAAATTGAAAACTATCAAGGAAAACTAGATCATCCACAATGAAGCTTGTATAGCGTTCAATGTTTAATGGTATAATATTTATAGGTTTCATAGTTTTAATTCTTCCAAGCACTTTCACAAGAAAGTGTTCATCATAAGAACGTAAGCAGTGTGCAAAACAAGGTAGATAGGATCGATCTCGTAAAGATGAATTACAGCTATAGCATGCTGCCCCTCTGTAATTATTGCCAGGAAGATAATGGTCGTGATCTCTTACTTTGCCTGTGTAAAGTTCATTTAGCTCAATGTTACAGGCATAGCAATGAGTGGCATTTTTAAAATTTTTTTCATCTTCATCAGACATAGACAATGGCTCAATAGGTGAAGATTTTAACAATTCACTAGCTTTTACCTGTAAGGTTGTTATAAGATCATATGCTGGGTCCATAGATCTTTTGCATTCATGTGCAACTACATTTCCATTATAATCTATAATAGCATAAGAATAAGAACAGGCTTCATGTTTTTGTATAGTCTGAGAATAAGAGTTTGAAGGGTTTGGTGATGGTCCGTTTACTTTTTGGATTAAGCTTTCAAAATCGAAATAACATACATATGGACAGCGCAATGACTTATGAAAATCATTAAATTTTAAAGTGCAATTATCTTCGTTTGGGAGTGTAACTCTTGCAGCTTTATGATTTTCACACATAGGAGTGTGCTTTTTCAATGCATTTTCACAAGTAAAGCCTTGACAGCAACGATAGCAAAATATTTTTTTGTTTAAACCATTATGGCTTAATAACCTAGCTATATTGCGTATAAGAAAATAATGCTTTTCATAATAAAGAAGATTAATTTCTTTTTTTGAATTGACAGTACTCAATTGCAATGGTACTATATATTTTTCATAGGCAAAAACATTAATTTTAAGATTATTAGCCATTTCAAATTTTGAAATCTGGTTTACTGTAACTGGATACTTAAGCATAGATGTGTCTAATGAGTTTTCATATTTTAAATAATGATTCACCCTATTCAGGTGATTAGAACTTAATATTGGATGTAGATGAGCTAATACTGACCATAAAAAACATTTGTTATCTTTTGATATTACATTTAAGATTGCCTTTTTCTTAACAAGATTCAGTGGAAGCTTTCCTGAACACCCACCTTTAAATGGAACATATTTTCCTATTTTGAGTTCTAAATATTGTATTGAATTTATTGACCAACCTGATCCTTTATTTATGAATGATTCAATGGCATTTAGTATTTGTGACTGGCTATCATCCATACACTGCTCAATTTCTCTATTAGTCATAATTAGCTTCATGCTACTGCAAAAGTATGATGTGTTTGATTCATGTGTCATTGTTGGCTTATTATCTATGTAAATAACTTTTGTCTTAATAAAATTAACGCACAAACACAACTGGAAACGTAGTCGCATGGCTTTTGAAAACTCATGAAGCAGCTCATATAAATTAGCATGAATAGATTGAAAGTAGCATATTGGATTAATCATGTCATTATTCAGTGTGTGCTTAAATGTGGCTATCAAACCATCAAATCCAGTCTTCTCTATAATGAATGAATTATTTAATGGAATTGGCAATTGGTGTACATCATGTGTATGTCTATGCCATTCGTCTTTAGATAAGAATTGTGCATTACATAAATTACATATTTCCCTTCCACCAATAAGATGTGCTTGTATATAATGCTCCATAGAGTCATCATTAGCTCCACAATACCAACAGTTCATTC
Organism: Brachycybe producta; assembly: GCA_036925085.1. Classification (NCBI taxonomy): domain Eukaryota; kingdom Metazoa; phylum Arthropoda; class Diplopoda; order Playtdesmida; family Andrognathidae; genus Brachycybe; species Brachycybe producta. Next base: position 6,910,617 of record JAUPFP010000001.1, on the reverse strand, counting down.
CTTAAAATGAAATCCTAGCTCACTTAATATACCTGGTGTATTTTTAATTTCAGCAAACAACTTTGGAAAAACATGCATAGGAATGCATGCTCCTTTTGTGAACTTATTTTGTAGAGCAAATTTTCTTATATCAAAATACCATTCATCATTTGCTTCATTACAAAGAATTCTAATGTTCCATTGGTCTGTAAGGGTTATTTTCTTTTTAGTCACAAAATTAAAATCTTGTATTTTTTCTTCCTTGTTGCCAGTTTCCAACCATTTTGTTATTTTCTCTGATGAAACCTTTGATGGAACTGGAGACTCAGACTCTTGTGATGATGAGAATTTCTTTGTAGGCCCAGTCTCACGGCTTGAGTAAGCTTTTCGCTTAGATGGCTTCTTAAGATTTTGTTTTTTCTTCCCAGTTTTCTCTACAATGTAGTCTTCCACTACAACTAATGTTAAAATTCTATTGTTTTTTTAAGTATATAATACTTTTATAAGAAATTTAATTTTTGCTTACCAGAACTGTCTGATTCCATGTTTGAAGGAGTGATTATAGGTGTACTTCAGTAGTTTCCTAATGGAAGTGAAGCTCAGTGTGATTTCTGAAGGGAGAATCTTGGTCATTTTATAGTAGTAAAATGAGGTCATGTGATCATGATTTATTATTGTAAAAATAAAGAAAATAATTCTTTTCTATAGGTAAATAATGACTTCATGACAAATCTTTTATGGTTTGTTACATTTATCATAAAAGGTATATGTTTAATTAGTTTTCTTGACAGTATTTTGACACATTAATGGGCCAAAAGACCATCACAATATTGCGTAGTACTTAGTAATACAAAAAATAACTACGTCATATGTGAGGTTAATGTTTTATTATTGTTTAACAGGGTAAAGGATAAAATATACTAGGTGTCAAATTTATTCAAATGTTCTTTTGTGTTTTTTCAAGCAATACTGCATTTGATGCAAATTAATATGCTGAGTCCTTCATGATATTGTGCTGATGATAAAAAAATATATCCATATGGTTAGTAAGGTGAATGTTCTCTGCAGTGTAAGCATAAGTGATGCATAAGCAGCAAGTGTTTTTTTTCTTCCATACATATGATGAATATTCTATGACTATTCATTTCAAGGTGATAACACATCTGACAAAAAATTAATTTTCTCAAAGACCTTCAGTAATGTGTGTAGTTCAAGTTTTTTTTTTTTTTTTTTTTTTTTTTCAAAAAGAGTATTCATGTGGTTGCTGAGGTGAATGTTCGATATGTATTGCTCACCTTAGTTCAACCACATGATTTATTGTCCGTTAATAGACATTGATGGATATTCTGTTTTGCGTCATATGAATGTTTTTTTAAATTTAAAAAGTATATAAGACCTGTAACATTAACCATTTATAAAAAACATCATTCAATAATCAGCAATGGAAGACTCATCAGAAACGACACCAACACAACAAACTACTTATGGTAAGTTATACTTTTATAATACTTAAAATTTATACTTATACATATATTTTAAGCTCATTGTTTTGTCTGCCAGCAAATTGTGGCTTCTCTAAAAAATTAAAATTAAAAAAAATAAAAATTTTTGATACTTGTATCTTGTGTAGGCAGCAAGTGAATTGCTTTTTTGAATTTCTGCCTAAACCATGATTATTTTAATGATTAAATAAATTCCGTTGTATTATATATTTTTTTTTTGGTTTTGTTGTTTTTTTTTGTTTTTGTTTTGTTTATTCTTATTTTGTAAAACTCCTTTTTTGCACCATTCTATGGAGAATAACATGGGGTTCATTTCTGCACCACTTACACCTTTTAATGTGGTGTAGATTTGTGCTGCTGTATACATTCAGTAAAACTCCTTTTTTGCACCATTCTATGGAGAATAACATGGGGTTCATTTCTGCGCCACTTACACCTTTTAATGTGGTGTAGATTTGTGCTGCTGTATACATTCAGTAGCTAGAGCATTGAAATAGGATAAAACCATCAATGACAGTTACTAGTATTGACGGTTTTACACCCTTCAATCTTGACGGTCTAGCTACTGAATGTATATGCAAGCACAGATCTACACCACATTAAAAGGTGTAAGTGGCGCAGAAATGAACCCCATGTTAATCTCCATAGAGTGGCGCAGAAATGAGTTTTACTATACTACTGGCGAATTTTCCGCCAATTTTTTTGACGAATGTTCGCCAAATTTTCACGGATGTTCGCCAAATTTTTGACTAATGTTCGCCAAATTTTTATTAATGTTCGCCAAATTTTGATTAATGTTCGCCAAATTTTTTGACGAATGTTCGCCAAATTTTTTGACGAATGTTCGCCAATTTTATTGATGAATGTTCGCCAATTTTATTGACGATTGTTCGCCAATTTTATTGACGAATGTTCGCCAATTTTATTGACGAATGTTCGCCAAATTTTGACGAATGTTCGCCAATTTTATTGATGAATGTTCGCCAAATTTTGACGAATGTTCGCCAAATTTTCACGGATGTTCGCCAAATTTTGACTAATGTTCGCCAAATTTTGACTGTTCGCCAAAATTTTGACTATTCGCCAAATTTTGACTAACGTTCGCCAAATTTTGACTAATGTTCGCCAAATTTTTGACGAATGTTCGCCAAATTTTCACGAATGTTCGCCAAATTTTTTACGAATGTTCGCCAAATTTTTTACGAATGTTCGCCAAATTTTTGACGAATGTTCGCCAATTTTTTTGACGAAGGTTCGCCAATTTTTTTGACGAATGTTCGCCAAATTTTTTGACGAATGTTCGCCAAATTTTTGACGAATGTTCGCCAATTTTATTGACGAATGTTCGCCAAATTTTTGACGAATGTTCGCCAATTTTATTGACGAATGTTCGCCAAATTTTAACGAATGTGCGCCAAATTTTTGACTAATGTTCGCCAAATTTTTACGAATGTTCGCCAAATTTTTTGACGAATGTTCTTCAAAGTTTTTTAACGAATGTTCTTCAAAATTTTTTGACGAATGTTCTTTAAATTTTTTGACGAATGTTCTTTAAATTTTTTGACGAATGTTCTTTAAATTTTTTCGCGAATTTTCCGCCAATTTTTTTGACGAATGTTCGCCAAATTTTTGACAAATGTTCGCCAAATATTCACGGATGTTCGCCAAATATTCACGGATGTTCGCCAAATATTCACGGATGTTCGCCAAATTTTTGACTAATGTTCGCCAAATTTTTAACTAATGTTCGTCAAATTTTGACTAATGTTCGCCAAATTTTGACGAATGTTCGCCAAATTTGACGAATGTTCGCCAATTTTATTGACGAATGTTCGCCAAATTTTAACGAGAGTTTGCCAAATTTTTGACGAATGTTCGCCAAATTCTTGACGAATGTTCGCCAAATTTTTGACGAATGTTCGCCAAATTTTCACTAATGTTCGCCAAATTTTCACTAATGTTCGCCAAATTTTCACGGATGTTCGCCAAATTTTTGACTAATGTTCGCCAAATTTTTATTAATGTTCGCCAAATTTTGAGTAATGTTCGCCAAATTTTTTGACGAATGTTCGCCAAATTTTTTGACGAATGTTCGCCAATTTTATTGATGAATGTTCGCCAATTTTATTGACGATTGTTCGCCAATTTTATTGACGAATGTTCGCCAATTTTATTGACGAATGTTCGCCAAATTTTGACGAATGTTCGCCAAATTTTGACGAATGTTCGCCAAATTTTGACGAATGTTCGCCAAATTTTTGACGAATGTTCGCCAAATTTTTGACGAATGTTCGCCAAATTTTTGACTAATGTTCGCCAAAATTTTGACTGTTCGCCAAAATTTTGACTGTTCGCCAAATTTTGACTAATGTTCGCCAAATTTTTGACGAATGTTCGCCAAATTTTTGACGAATGTTCGCCAATTTTTTTGACGAAGGTTCGCCAATTTTTTTGACGAATGTTCGCCAAATTTTTTGAAGAATGTTCGCCAAATTTTTGACGAATGTTGTTCGCCATGTTGGCGTCACACATATAGGCTTTTAAGAAAATAACCATAACAGTTATTAACAACCAAAGTGAATATACATTTTTCAAGTAACTTTGTATAAAAAAATATATAGATTTTGAGGATTGTAATTGTAATTTGTAATTAGTGCAATGATGAAGGTTCTTGTTATAACAACGCCATTATTTTTTTTTAACCATTACAGAGTTTGCGAGCGATTCGGGACTTTGGGATGTGATCGCGCACTCCTGGACGTAAATATTTTCGATGGAATTTCACTCGAGAAACTCGACGAATTGCTCTGTCTGAAACCCATTCTGAAAAACGTATGGGAGTTGCCGCTTACAAAAGTTGGAAATCAGACGTTGTTCTCTTTGGAGGACCATTTTGAACCGATAAAAATGTACTGCTGTAACTTGTTGGAACTTTCACTCTCCGATCTTATCATAGAAAAAGGGATTTCTGTCGATGATCTTCCGCCTTCGATTTGCAGCTTGAGTCTCAAGAGTGTGACGTTCGAAAGCGATGATGATTTCTTCTCGTGCGGAACGAAATATTCCAAGGTGGAACTCGACGAACTTTGTATCGAAGAGACACGATTTAGTTGTTTTAGCTTTCTTGGGTGTTTCGGACCGTCTTTGAGGTTCTTGTACCTGAAACATATCGAAGGTTTTGATCAAATGCATTTTAACCTATTGAAATCCAAGTTACAGCAATTGGAAACGCTCGAGATCGATTCGAAATACGTTCTTGGTTGTGACATTCTTCGTGTCATCGGCACATTTAAAAATTTGAACTTCTTGCTGTTGGAAGACCCTAGCGGTCTTAACCAGTGGACCATCAAACGATTGAAAGATTTAAGAGGACTTGACCTTCTGGATACACTGTCAATCGAGAATTTGGACCTTTCTGAAGATAACCTGGACGAGATGCCGATCTTTCCGTGTTTGAAACATGCGACGTTTACTTTTACGTTTTTAAAAAACGAATTGTGTTTGATGATTGTAAAAATGTTTCCCGTTTTGAGTACAATTGCGTTGCTAGCTAGATTCGACAACCAGAATTTGCCTTTCGCTTTGTTGCAATCGTTGGGAGCTCATCCAACTTTGGACTACTTATATTTCAGTTATTTCCATATTTTGCCACCAGGCCAAGATCTGGTTGTTATTCATCCACCGTCCAAAATTAGAACGCTACGCTTCTACTACTGTTCATTCGAAAACAATGTTGCTCTTTCGATTGGCAGATATTTTACCAAAGTCACACACCTGGGGATTGGTTTAGTAGATTATTCACCATCTGTCACGCAAATGATCACTGGAATGAAACAATTATTAACGGTTGATTTTGATGGTGGCGGCATCACGGATGTTTTTCTCGAGAGTTTCGTTCCAGCTTTACCGAAGACCGTAGGAAGCGTGTGGTTGAACGACGAGGAGTCGGAGACAGCTTTCGGTGATAGGAGCATGAAGACCATCGCCAATCACATTCCCCTTTTGAAATATCTAACGGTCGAATCAAGAAATGTCACTTGGGATGGGTTTGTTGAACTGGTCAGATTGAAGAACCTGGTGAAGTTAGATTTGAAGTCGACTTGTATTAACGCTGACCAAATGCAGGCATTTAAGGCGTTGCTTCCTTGTGTAAATTTTAAGGAGGCCTGAGTTTGGTCCACGCAGTTGTGGTTTTGTTTTTGTTTGTTTTTTTGTAAATTTTTTATTTTTTTATTTTAATAATTTATGTTCATTTCAGTTTCTATCAGAAACAAGTTTAGCTTTGTCTTTCTTGAGTTGAAGCTTTTGGTTTTAACAAGAGGCGGCACAAATCCGAAATTTTCTCGAATCCATGTCCGAATCCTAAAAGGTTCTCGAATTTCTCGACTCCTTCATATATAAGAATCCTTTTATTAATCATCAAGAAGATACAAATAAATGAAATAATATTAAATATAAAATTATTAATAATAAAAAACAAGTGTGGCACTCAGAGTCAGGCCACAAGGTGATATTGGTGATCCAGGTACCACACCGAAATTGCAACAATCGCTGGTTTTTTTGTTAGTGAATGCTTATCATCATCATCATCATCATTTCCTGTACCTTATCCTGCAAGCAGCAGGGTCGGCCTTGCTGGGTCTAACTCTCCACTCGTTCCGATTTTGCACCAAGCCCCCAGTTACCCCACATGCCACCATATCTCATTTTACTACCACATCCCAGGTTTGCTTGGGTCTTACTCTCCCCCGTTTTATTCCCAGGTCTAAGTTCATTGCCTGCCTCAGCAGCCCATCTTCTCCGCTCCTGAGGACATGCCCAAACCACCGCAGCCTATTTTCCTGCATCTTTTCTACTATATTTGTTACCCCTACACTACCCCTAATAAAATCATTTCTGATCCTATTCCTTCTGGTCACCCCACTCATAAACCTTAGCATTCTCATCTCAGCTACCTGCACCTTCTTGATTGCCCAACATTCTGACCCATACAACATAGCTGGTCTGACTACTGTTCTATAAAACTTTCCCTTCAATTTTATAGGTAACTTCCTGTCACATAAAACCCCACTAGCCTGCCTCCACCTATGCCAACCTGCTTTTATCCGGTTTGTGATGTCTAAGTCTAAGCTCTCATCATCTTGCAGCACAGATCCTAAATATTTGAAGTCATGCACCTGCTGCATTAAACTGTCCCCAAGTCTAATCTCCTCATTCAACTGTTCTTTCCCATCCCACTGAAATTTCATGTACTCCGTTTTTGCTCTACTTATTTTCAACCCCTTTGATTCCAAGGTATTCCTAGTCTCCTCTAACCTTATCTCGAGTTCCATTTTGGATTCCCCAACTAAGACTATGTCATCTGCAAACAGCATACACCAGGGGACCTCCTGCCTCACCCCTGCCAGTAACTCATCCAGGACCAAAATAAATAGATATGGACTAAGTGCTGAGCCCGGGTGCACACCCATCCTAACACGAAAACTGTCAGAGAACCCCCAGGCAGTCTTAACGCTTGTCCGTGCATCCCTATACATGTTCCTCACCATATCTATATAACTCACCCACCCCTTCTTCTGTAAGACCTCCCACAATAACTTCCGTGGCACTGTCATAGGCTTTCTCTAGATCTATAAATACCATGTGTAACTTTCTTGGCAACCTGAAACTTCTCAATAACTTGCTTTATGGCAAAAATAGGGTGCATTGTGGATTTTCCTGGCATAAACCCAAACTGACTTCCTCCAATTGCAGTTTTACCCCATAGTCGAGCTTCAATTACTCTCTCCCAAAGCTTCATTGTATGACTCATCAATTTAATACCTCTATAGTTCCCACATTCCTGAACATCACCCTTCCCTTTGAAAATAGGCACTAACCAGCTGTCCCGCCATGCACCTGGCATTCTATCCCCCATAGCCAGTCTATTGAATAACTTCGTGAGCCAGGAAATGGCAACATTCCCCAAGACCTTCCACACCTCTACTGGTATCCCATCTGGCCCTAAAGCCTTCCCTAGCTTCATTTTTTGCAATGCCTGAACAATTTCCTCAGCCTTAACCTGCTCCACTTCTCTATCATTATTTCTTCCAGTGAAAGGCTCATGCTCTACCCCCTCATTCATAAGCTTACTAAAATATTCCCCCACCTGTTCCGTACTGGCTCCCTACCCCACAATACTTTACCCCCATTATCCTTGACACTCACCACCTTTTCAATATCCCTGCCTTTATTCTCCCGAGCCCTAGCTATTTTATATACTGCCATTTCTCCTGCTCTGGTACCTAACTTGGCATACATGTCCACATATTTCTTATGCTTTGCTAAGGCTACCTGCTGTTTGGCCTCTATCTTGGCACGCTTGTATTCTATCTGGGTCTCCATTGTGCCACCAAGTCTTGAAAGCATCTTTCTTCTTTTTAACTGCCATCTGTAAATCCTCATCCCACCACCAAGTTTCTCTGTCTAATCGAGACCCCATACTCATACTGTCCCTAGTATCTCGTTTTCACAATCACGGATCTGTTGTGCTACCCTTGTCCACAGCTCTCCTGCAGTGCCATCTAAATCCCATGCTATCTTACCTGCCATTTTCTTAAACTCTTCCACCTTGTCTGGTAATGCCCACCACCTAATTGCTGTCTCTCCTCTATGTCTGCCCACCTGTTTTGCACCCCTAGGTTTTAGGTCTAACACTACTAGCCTATGTTGTCCCGCTAAGTTTTCACTCGGTATCACTTTACAATCCTTGCACCCATTTCCATCCTCACTCCGAATCATGAAGAGATCAATCTGGGATTTTCCTGCCCTGCTCTTAAAAGTAATCAAATGTTCCTCTCGCTTCTCGAATAGTGTGTTTGCTAAAATTAACTTATGTGCCACTGCCGCCTCCAGGATACTCTCCCCTGCTTTATTTCGCTCTCCATAGCCCCACCCACCATGTACCTCTTCATACCCTTCCCTACCTCTACCTACATGTCCATTAAAGTCCCCACCAATTATGACCCATTAATTCCTACTCAGGCCCAACATCAGGTCATCAAACTGTTCCCAGAATGCTAGCTTTCTGGCTGTATCTAATCCAACCTGGGGGCCATATACACTAACTATGTTTATAACAATGCTACCCCAAACTACCTTTACTACTAACAGCCTACTATTTATCCGCCTAACCTCAACCACACTATGTCTGAGTTCCTGATCTAGGACAATTCCCACTCCATTTCTACCCTCCTCACTACTGACATAAATTAATTTATGCCCATCCCCAATGTCTCTGGATTTATCACCTTTCCATCTTGTCTACTTCCAAGACCTCCTTGTTGTTGATGCTAGTGTTGTTGATGTTAGTGAATGCTTCTATTGGACGTTAATGGAGTTAAAACTAATTTTACCAAAGTTTTAACAATGTTTTTAGGTTAGGATTCGAAAGAGTCGAGTATTCGATTCTTGAATATTTTTCAAGATTCGAGGATTCGAATGTCCCATCTCTAGTTTTAACTGTTGGCAGGGATGGGTAGGTATAATACATCACGTATTATACGTGGTTCTATACTGTATATTATACCATACAATATGTGCTGTATAAAACTGTTATTTTGTGTATGTATAAAACCAAAAGTATTTAACTAAAAAAAGACAAAAAGTTTAATAAAACAAATTTTTTTAAATGTTCAAAACGAAGTGTTTCATTAAGAGCCTAGATATAGCGTTTATTTCAAAATTTTTCTGAATGTAGGCACTGCGATCGTTGTTGATTGAAAAACGGTTTTTTAACGTTTTTTCTCCCGGTCCGAAGTCACATAATAATTAATAGAAAAATAATTTCGCGTGCTAATCTCATAAAAAGAAAATATGGTGAAGCCAATAGATTAATGCACGTGCTAATTTTTGTGTGATTCTTCTAAGTCGTTTTTAAGAGCCTAGATCCACGTCCATCTTGTTGTTTTGAGCAGACGACAACGAGACAAATGAGTGTTCTTATATGGTGTTACTAAAACTGCAAGAAATCGCCTCACAATCGCTCAATTAAAATACAGTAAAGTGCAAAATGCAATAAAAAGTATTGTCCTTCACGTGCTCGATTTATATAATTTTTGAAAAGGTCCTTCTATTTTTAAACAAGGTTCAAAGTCGTTCGTTTTTTCAACTCCATGTTAAATCTCATTGGCGCCAAAACCGTCTCACAATCATTTGAAAAACTCTTGTTAAAAACGATTTAGAACAATAACAAAATAATTTGCACATATATTCATGTATTGGCTTCACGCTGTTTCCTTTTTATATATTTTTAAAAGGTCCTTCTATTTTTTAATAACGTTTAAAATCGTACGTTTTTTAACTCCATGTTAAGTCCCGTAGGACTAAAACACCGTCCAACAAAATTTAAGAGAACTCTCATTAAAAATGATTTAGAGCAATCAGAAAAAATAGCACGTACTTACACGTGTTTATTGCCTTCAGGATTATTTCTTTTTCTAAATTTTAAAAGGGCTTTCTATTTTTAAATAACATTTAAAATCTTACGTTTTTTTAACTCCATGTTAAGTCCCATAGGGCCAAAAAACCATCTCACAAACATTTGAAGAACTCCCATTAAAAACGACTTAAAACAATCACATAATAATTATCACGTGCATTAATCTATTGGTTTCACGGTGTTTTCTTTTTATAAGATTAGCACGCGAAATTATTTTTCTATTAATTATTATGTGACTTCGAACCGGGAGAAAAAACGTTAAAAACCGTTTTTTAATCTACAACGATCGCAGCGCCTACATTCGGAGAAATTTTGAAATAAACGCTATATCTAGGCTCTTAATGGGAGTTCTTCAAATGTTTGGGTGACGGTTTTTTGCTCCTATGGGACTTAACATGGAGTTAAAAAAAACGTAAGATTTTAAAAGTTATTTCAAAATAGAAAGCCCTTTTAAAATTTAGAAAAAGGAATAATCCTGAGGGCAATAAAACACGTGTAAGTACGTGCTAATTTTTCTGATTGCTCGAAATCATTTTTAATGAGAGTTCTTTTAACTTTTGTCGGACGGTGTTTTAGTCCTATGGGACTTAACATGGAGTTAAAAAAACGTACGATTTTAAACATTATTCAAAAATAGAACTACCTTTTCAAAATTTATAAAAAGGAAACATCGTGAAGCCAATGCATGAAAGTATGTGCTAATTATTTTGTTATTGTTCTAAATCGTTTTTAACGAGAGTTTTTCAAATGTTTGTGGGACGGTTTTTGATCCAATGGGATTTAACATGGGGTTAAAAAAACGAACGACTTTGAACCTTGTTTAAAAATAGAAGGACCTTTTCAAAAATTATATAAATCGAGCACGTGAAGAACAATACTTTTTATTGCATTTTGCACTTGACTGTATTTTAATTGAGCGATTGTGAGGCGATTTCTTGCAGTTTTAGTAACACCCTATAAGAACACTCATTTGTCTCGTTGTCGTCTGCTCAAAACAACAAGATGGACGGGGATCTAGGCTCTTAAGAGCCTAGATATAGCGTTTATTTCAAAATTTCTCCGAATGTAGGCGCTGTGATCGTTGTAGATTAAAAAACGGTTTTTAACGTTTTTTCTCCCGGTTCGAAGTCACATAATTAATAGAAAAATAATTTCGCGTGCTAATCTTATAAAAAGAAAACACCGTGAAACCAATAGATTAATGCACGTGATAATTATTATGTGATTGTTTTAAGTCGTTTTTAATGGGAGTTCTTCAAATGTTTGTGAGATGGGTTTTTGGCCCTATGGGACTTAACATGGAGTTAAAAAAACGTAAGATTTTAAATGTTATTTAAAAATAGAAAGCCCTTTTAAAATTTAGAAAAAGAAATAATCCTGAAGGCAATAAACACGTGTAAGTACGTGCTATTTTTTCTGATTGCTCTAAATCATTTTTAATGAGAGTTCTCTTAACTTTTGTTGGACGGTGTTTTAGTCCTACGGGACTTAACATGGAGTTAAAAAACGTACGATTTTAAACGTTATTAAAAAATAGAAGGACCTTTTAAAAATATATAAAAAGGAAACAGCGTGAAGCCAATACATGAATATATGTGCAAATTATTTTGTTATTGTTCTAAATCGTTTTTAACAAGAGTTTTTCAAATGTTTGTGAGACGGTTTTGGGTCCAATGAGATTTAACATGGAGTTGAAAAAACGAACGACTTTGAACCTTGTTTAAAAATAGAAGGACCTTTTCAAAAATTATATAAATCGAGCACGTGAAGGACAATACTTTTTATTGCATTTTGCACTTTACTGTATTTTAATTGAGCGATTGTGAGGCGATTTCTTGCAGTTTTAGTAACACCATAGAAGAACACTCATTTGTCTCGTTGTCGTCTGCTCAAAACAACAAGATGGACGTGGATCTAGGCTCTTAATTCAACAATTACCAAAACGATTTTTAAAATTTAAAATAAGTGATTAATATAATTGAAACAATTAAAAATCAGTTGACTTCATGTAAATAAACTTTATCAGATAGATGCACCACCAAACAACAGACATTGGCAACAAAACCTTCCAAAGTCTACTCCTCTACTCAAATTCTGATTTGTTGTCACCAACTCACATTACTTTCATTTCAAAGTACTAGATTTAATATTTGAATTATTCCACATGGAAGGTTGTATTTAGCGGGGGGGGGGAGCGACTTTCGTTTTTGGAAATTTAAAATGGCGTCGTTTGGTGACTCAGGAAAAGTCACTTCTTTTTTAGGTTTTTATGGTTTTATTGACTTATTTTAAAATTTAAAAATCGTTTTGACAAATCTAGCACGCCCTGTAATCGTATTGTGACGGACCTTTTTCCGCTAGTAGAATCTGCTCTTTTTGGTTAATACGAGCGAGTTTACACTCGTATTGATAGTGGTTGGCTAGGCCACTAATTCTACTGGCCCGGGAGGACTAGACCAATATAACGTCTATTTTATGTCCTCACTAGTCTCTGGCAAAAGACTTCACAGTCTTGAGGATCTTTAATCTCTGTATCTCTCGGACTTTCGTCCGTAAATCTGCCCTAAGAATCGTGTAAAAATATACTCACTTATGCGTTGCAGGTTTGCACCTGTTGGGACCTTCTTGATGTATCCAAAATAGGTGAAGACCTGCAAAATGATGAATTCACAATCGCGGATTCAAATATTGAATAATTAACACCACAGATTGTGTTTAAATATAAAAATCTGTTTATTTCTAAGATAAACAAAGTTGGCGAACTGGTTTTGCACACACATAAAAATAGCACTTAGAAAAATATTAAAAAGAAAAGAACCTGGCCAAAATCGGCCATAGGTTCGGTATATAAATCAGAAGTTTAAAAAGCGTCTTTTAACATTACAAATGTAACTCTTTATATACCCTGAGAATCCATAAGTCGGATTCTCAGGGCACAATTCGATCATTGGTTAAAACAATATTTTGGACCAAATGGACCAATCAAAGGATTGATCCACTTGTCCAAAACCATGATTCATCTCCTGTTGTCACACATAGGTGACAACAGAAGAAATCAAAACAAAATCAAACTTTAAACGAATAACATGAGGGGGGAACGAAAAGGTCAGATGATTATCTCATCACATATGATATCTGGGTCACTTGGTACCAAAAGTACCGAGTGGCCCAGAAGCTAAATAAAGTACAGGGTGACGTTAAACCTAAAAAAAACGAAAACGCTAAAGAGCGAAAATAAGCGGCGGGCCCAAACGTCTCACTCCCCCCGACTAAGCGGAAAGTACACTACTTTCCAAGACAATTCCTAAAAATCCCCCTCCCCCCGACTGGATCTAAATTGATAAGACCCAGGGGTATCACAGGTATTTAAAAAAAACAAACGTTTCGAAAAATATATAATTTGATTACAGGTTTTTTGATAAAAAATTATACAAAATTTTCTAGAATAAATTAATTTCGACTAGAAATTAGACTCAATCATCGCACCCACTGGTCCGGCGATGACTCTGCTTCTTGTGGACATCTTCCTCTAGGGTTCCGGTGATAGGTGGCCGCGTCGATCCCTCCTTCCGAACTCTCCTTCCGTCGTGGTCTCGTAGAGCCGCTCCAACGTCTCCAGCGGGACGACAGTCGACCGCTCCAAGGTGGCTAGTACGGTGGCCTCCACAAAGTCCAACATCCTGGTGGCGGAGTAGTCCCTCTCGATGGCCCTCGGCGAGTGGTGACGAAATCGTCGATCCTGGTTCCGATCAGGAATCAGGGTGGCCAACATCGTTTCGGCGATGAGTTCTAGAGTCCTGGTGCGGGATGCTCCCGGGTTCCAGGGTGGATCAGCTGAATCATGTTTGGTTCGTCGCTTGCATGAAGTGCGATGACGGCGGGATATCCTGGCGTCTCCAAAACTACGGCGGTCCAGAGGACATCTCTTCTGGGTCGTGGTCGTTCGTTGGAAATCTCCCGTCTACTGTTGAACACTCCCAAATATCGGAGTGCGTGTCGTCCTCCGCGTCTAGAAAAGGAAACTAGACCATTATTAAGGAGACGTAACTGACGCTCCTGTTCCTCTTCTGGTGTCGTCTTTGAAGGCGACGGTGACTTAGGCTTTGCTGCTGGCTTAGGGATTGCTCCCTGAGATGGCACTGCTGTTGGAATGGCAGGGTGTCCTCGGCATCCTTGGAATTGTTCGTCCCGACGAGCTTTTCGGCGGGCAGCGGACCCCTGACCTTTCGGTCGTCTCATCTCTCGTCGTTCCCTTGGCGGCGATTGACGATCAAAGTGAACCTCCCTCCTCTTGTTTCCTTCTCGGACGACAGTCACTGTCGATTGTGGTCTGAAAGGGACAATGGGCGGTAGAGATGTAGACGATACTTCTCTTGGTGGTGCTGGGACCGAAATTGGTCCTGGTAGCACCAACTTCCTCGTTAACTCCGGCCGGTATCCTCTCACGGTGGGCTCGTCCACTGTGGCCCAACTGTTGGCAGGAGATGCATCACGGACTGGTTTTCTGGTGGTCGGCAACACGGTGCCGACTTCCGGAACTTCGATGGGTTTTTGGCCCCTCTTGACGCATTCTTCATTTTGTTTAGCGATCCACTCCTTCATGGCTCGCTTATCGGCATTCCTCTCTCCTCGGGTGCGGCCCCGGCGATTTGAGGAGTACAATTCGGCTGGTACTCCCCCTTCGGCATCACTGCCGGGCGGCGTGTCCATTTCCTCTGGGGGTCGCGGGAACTGCTGTCTCGGGTCCCGGGCTGGTCCCATGTAGATGTCCGGTTCTGGATCACCTAACTGAGGAGGCGGAGATCTCATTAGAGGTAAAAAACGATTGACTAACTCATCCTCTGATTCGGGGCTCTTTCGCTTTTTGACAGAGTTGCCCGAGTCATTCCTATCCTTGCTGGAAGTCGAGGCATTGCTGCCTAAAGGCTTTTCAGCCGTGATGGCTGCTCCGGGCTTTAGGGCGGCGTCCTCGATTTCCATCACATCATCGTCGTGTCCTTCTCCAAATAAAGCCGTGAAGTTGAATGAGTCCTCACTGCTTGTAGACTTTCCTCCAAAAGAACGCGGCATTCTCTTCTTAAAAATAAACTTTTTAGCACTTGACACAGTAGAAAATCGCGAAATTTTACTTTCGCATGCTTCTCTCTCAGAAGTGAATTTGAAAGTGGCGTCCAAAATGGCGGCGGCGTCCCCACGTGGTTCTACAGGGTTGCCAAGTCTAATTTCCGGGTCAGAAGAGGCGGAGCTATTAACTACTTCCGGTTTCTCTTCTTTTGCTCTTCTCTCGATTTCTCCCACCAGGCGGCGCTGCGCAAGGCGGCAGATTCGAATTTCAGCATCATTTGAAATTTCTCCTTGACTCTCTGGGTCTAATTTGGCCGTTTTAACGCCAAATTTCGCCCATCTTGGTGGTAAATTAGCTTTTGCATAATTTTTCTTCTCTCCACCACGTGTTCGCACACGGGAATCCAATTGGACTGGTTCTTTTGGAGCAGTTTTCTTTGGTCTCCCGCGTTTTCTTTTAGGTGGTTCCAGAGGAATTTCTGGAACTTCCTCTTCTTCTTTTTCAGAAGTTTCCGGATGAGTTTCTTGGCTGGCATCGGGGATAACTTCTTCTTCTTCTTCACGATGAACTTCTGGAGTATTCTCAACAGGTAAGTTGTCGTCTGCTTCGTTGATAATTTCTTCACCAGCGTCGGACTCTTCCTTGGCGCTGGTAGTCTCTTCAATGTCATCAGGTAAGTTTGTTTGAGGAGCCCTCAGGTCATTGGCCTCGAAATAGGGTCTCATTTGCTGAATATTGACGGTGTCTCTCATAGTCAGACCAGATCGAGTGACGTACTCGATCTCGTAGACTAGATCGGTTATCTTCTTCGTGACAATGCAAGGTTCTTTGTATGGCCAGATAAGTTTCTGAGCCATTCCTGGCTTTGGCACCCGATCTCTTATCAGTACTTTCTGACCCGGCTTATAGTCCGGAATCGTACGATGCTTCTCGTCGTAATTTCTTTTCTGCACCTCCTGGGCAGCTTCGATATTCTTCTTAGCAGCATCCAAAGCTGGATCGGACTGCTCTGCTTCGTCTGTTACGGGCGGTGGCACGATAGGAGCGCGTGGCATCATGTTGTCCAACGTGGTCCTGGGCTCGCGCCCGAACATCAATCGATATGGCGAAAATTTCGTCGAGTTATGCTCTACCAGATTGTAGGCCATAACCGCGTCACCTAATTTCTTTCTCCAATCAGCCTGTTGCTGAAGGACATCCAAGTGACGTTTCACCACTTCCATGACTGTATGGTTCGTTCGTTCTGCCAACCCATCAGCTTGTGGATGATAGGCGGTCGTGGCAGCATGCTGGATTGCGTAGGTCTTGAAAAACGCTTGAGTCTCATTACTCAAAAATTGGGGTCCTCGATCAGTGATGAACTTCTGAGGAACTCCAAATTCGTTTACAATTTTATCTTTGACGAAGGCAATTGCTGCCTGAGCGGTTGCTCTTGCCACTGCTTTGGCGATGCAATACTTCGTCGCGTAGTCCACTGCAATCAAAATATGTTGAACTCCTCCGACTGACTTCGGAAGAGGACCAACATAATCCATCCCCCAACACTGTCGGCTTTCCCACAATGATTGGTTGTAACAATCCAGGTACTTTTTGGTGCGACAGTTTGGTTCTCTGACAGATGTGGCACGACCTGACATAGTCGGCGACGTCTGCTTTCATCGTTTTCCAGTAGAATCTCTTCTGGATTCTCTTCATTGTTTTGGTGAATCCGAAATGTCCGGCCTCAGGCACATCATGGAGCATCTCGAGAATCCCAATCCTCAATTGTCGGGGCACAGTACACGTTAGTACTGGCACGGTGTCTTCATACTTCATGTGGTATAAAACGCCATCCACTATCGCAAACTTCTTGTGATAGGGATGCAGTCGATCTTGCTGGAGTGATTCTTTGATGAGGAGGAGTTCTTCATCAAGGGATTGCTCCCGTTCCCACTGGAAATCGTTGTAGACAGTAAAGATGTGAAGGTCTTCGAGAGCTTCCATCTCTCCATTCTTCTGCTTCCAATTAGCAGGAACGTTGCTCTCGTAACGTGAGACACAATCGGCGTCCACGTGCGTTTTACCCTTCTTGTAAACTACCTCATAATCATATGGCTGTAGTTTCATTTGCCATTTACCCAATCGGCCATCTAAATTCTGTGCTGTTCTTAAATAACACAGGGCCTTATGATCGGTAAATATCTTGAATTTTCGGTTGAAAACATACGGTCTGGCTTTTTCTATGCCATAAACGATTGCAAAACATTCTTTTTCAGTCGTTCCGTAGTTTCGTTCTGCTCCTTGGAGTTTTCGGCTGTAGTAACCTAGAACTCCAGGTTTCTTTTCGTTTTTCGCATACTGATAAATTATGACACCAATCTGGTAATCACAAGCATCAGTGTGCAAGGCAATTTCTGCCTCCGGATCATACAAAGTTAGAATCGGAGCGGAGCAAAGAGCCTTCTTCAGACCATCAAAAGCGACCTCGCAGTCGTCATTCCACTTGAAGTCCAGGTCCTTCTTGACTAGGGCTTGCATTGGTTTGGCGATCTTGGAGTAATTTTCAATGAAACGGTTGTAGTAGCCGGTCATTCCAAGGAAGCTTCTGACGTCAGTCACATTTTTCGGTGCAGGAAATCCTTGAATCGTCTGCACTTTCTCTTCATCAGGTCGAATACCAAGGGCACTAATCTTGTGGCCAAGGTAGTTGATCTCGTCTTCACCGAAGAAACATTTGCTGGGTTGAAGACTTAAATTGGCGTTCCGTATGAGCACCAAGATATCTCTCAATCTTTTCATGAACTCTTCGAAGTTCTTCGCAAAGATGACGATGTCATCTAAATAGACCAGGCAGGTCTCCCATTTGTGGCCTGCTAGTAACAAATCCAAAGCACGCTGCATCGTCGCAGGTGCATTCATCAAACCAAACGGCATTCTGTTAAATTCGTAGAGGCCATTTGTGCATACGAAAGCCGTTTTTTCTCGATCTCTTTCTTCCACCGGAAATTGCCAATAACCTGATATTAAATCCAAGGTTGCAAAGATCGTGGCTCCAGACAGAGAGTCGAAAGCGTCATCTATCCGTGGTAACGGATATTGGTCAGATTTGGTTTGAGCATTTAATTTGCGATAATCGACGCAAAATCGATGCTGACCATTCTTCTTCTTGACAATCACCACCGGACTTGCGTACGGACTCTTGGATGGGCTTACAATGCCGGCGTCCAACATATCACGTAGTGTCGTCTTGATGATCTCTCTCTGAGCAGGTGAAGTACGCCGGAGCGGTTCTCGAACCGGCGGGTTTTCACCCGTGTCAATCACGTGTTTTGCCAAATTTGTCTTTTTCAAGTCGGAGGTCTTGAAGGCAAAGATGTCTCTAAATTCTCCGAGAAGTTTCCGAATCGCCATTTGTTCTTCTCTTGAACGATTCGGGTTGACATTCAGACTCTTGAAATTTGACATAGTCTTGCACTGTCACTTCGTCACTCTGTGCTTCAACTTTATAAATCGAGGGGCCCACAGGCACATCAAGAGCTATAGTGGCGTCCTCGATCTCTGCGATCGTTTCTCTGGCTCCGAGGTGAATAACCTCTCCAGACGGATTGAAGATTTGAATTTGAAGGATAGACTTTCCTTTTCCTTCAATGATCCCAGGAGAAACTTTGACTCCTCTCTGCTGGAACGTGCTTTCGCACGAGTCGATGAATTGAAGACTACCTTCTTGTAGATCATCAGGAGCATTGACCTCGACGATTGCAACTTTTTTCGGATCCAGCACGAGATTCTGGACCAGACGTAGCTTAGCTGGCCCCTTATTCAGGAGTTTCTCTTGCAGATCTTCCTCTTCTTGATTCTTAAGATTTTCAATAAAATCTTCTGCTTTTTGGTTCTTTTGGAGAGTGTCCGGCAACAGTTCCTCTCCAAAATACACTTTCTTTTTGTTCATGTCAAGGCAAAGGTTGAGGTCTTTACCGAGATCGTTTCCCAGCAAAGCCTCACGTCGTCCTTTGATGACAATCAGCTTTCCTCTGACAAGTTTTTCGGCGACTCGAATCGGCACGATGACTTGTCCCATGATGTTTAATGGATTTCCTCCGGCGCCAGTCAAATTCGGCGGAAAAGGTAGCGGATCCATTACCAACTTCATCTCTTTGACTAGTGACTCACTTATGACAGAAGCTTCGGCACCACTGTCGGTAGTCATCACTAACTCACGACCTCCGAAGTTCACACGAACTTTGGGAGCCGTCTGCTCATCTTGTTGTTGGACTTGAAGTTCACGAGGCGTGACTGTCTCAGTCAACTTGGTCCAAACATCTTGTATTGTCTTCGAACAACACTGGTTTTTCAACCGACAGAGAAGACTAGACTCTGCAGCTGAATTAACAGGTGTGGCTACTTTCTTTTTCGCCACTCCATGTTCTGCTTTGGTTTTAACAGGAGTAGCTCCTTTTGAGACTACTACCTGTTCTTGGTTTTTAGCAAGAGTAGCTCCTTTTGAGACAACTACTTGCTCTTCTTTAGTCTTAACAGGTGTGGTTACTTTCTTTTTCGCCACACTCTGTTCTGCTTGAGTTATAACAGGTGTGGTTACTTTCTTTTTCGCCACACACTGTTCTGCTTGATTGTTAACAGAAGTAGCTCCTTTTGAGACTACTATCTGTTCTGCTCGATTGGACATCTTGGCGTCGTTCGTCTTTACAAACGACGTAAAGGCCCCACTTTGCAGTGGGTTCCGCCGGCTCCCATTTTGGTGAATGGTACGGATGTGGATCCCATCTCCAAAGTCTGCTTCATGTCGTGGAGAGTCCTCTAGCTGCACCGCAGCACAGCTCTGCTTAGGAGTCGTTGATTCCTCTTCTCTGTTGTCGTGTTGGCACAGGCTACCCAGACCTGGAGGCATCCCAGCATGGTTGACCGCAGCCAAACCAATAGATCCTCTCGTTATCTGGTCCTGTCGGACCGTGACGTCAACCTTTGCAGGTTTCGTTGACTCCTCTTCTTTCGGGCTCTCGTTGACATCAGCTTTTTCGGGCGTCACTACTTTGGGTGCGAGTGGCGCCCTTAGTAGTTTAAAGTTGTCAGATGGTTGTCAAAATGGAAATAATGCGTTCGATTATTTATTAGGACAGGCACCATCTTCATTCCATTGGGTAGAACATGGATTTCGTCGGCGCGGATAACTTTCGGCGCCGTCGTTTCCGACGGTTCATCAACTCTACTAACTGGAGTTGGTGGAGTCGTCTTGTTCTCCTCCTTCTTCGGTTTCGGTTCGTTGGGACACTGGAACGCTCGATGTCCAGGCTCCTGACATTGATAACAGATGAGTGGCCCAGTAGACTTCCTTCTCTGCTGGGGTCTCGATCCACCATCTCGATTTGGTTGTGAATCCTGCGTCTTTTCAGACGTGGCCGGATTCTTAGGAGTCCACGTCTGCTTCCTTTGTTGTTGCTGCTGTTGTTGCTTCTGCTGCTGAGGCTTCTGCTGCTGGGCCGGTTGGTTACCAGTAGACGTCCTGTACACTAGCATCTTCTCCTCTATTAGTTCTCCTTCTGTTTGGGCTGCAAATTTAACAAAGTCATATAAATTGTCTTTAGGTGCCCCAAATAGATACTGTTTGAGAGATGGTAGCAGGCTCTTCCTCAGGCTGGAGATCAACAAAGAGTCGTCATCATTGGGATGTATCCTTCGATACATCTCTGCATACTCCTCCGCATAGACTTTGAAGGTTTCGTTGTCCTTCTGAGTCCTTGCGGACAGCTCGTTCTTCATCCTTACTTTCTGGTCCGGCAATAGAAATTCATTTATAATTCCATTTCTCATCATGATCCAATTGATCTCGCCATATTCCAAGCGGAAACGAGCAAGCCATTTGATCGCTCGTTTTCGAAGGAGACCAGTAAAGTGGCTGCATCGCTGCAGGGAGTTCCACTGGTGCGCAATCGCAATATCTTCGAACTCTTCAATATATAGAAGGATGTTTTCAGATCCAGTATACTTCGGAAAACCCTGGAGTGGATGTAGCGAATTCTTTTCAGAATACGGCGTAGGTCCCAGGTTTGGAGTCCATTCAGGAGCTTCAGGCCTGAGCTTTCGCCCGGATTCTGTCGGTGATTTGCTTCTGTTTCTGAGATTTCTCTCATGTGTGTGTTCAAAGCGGCGTGGAGTCGATTCTCCACATAACCGTCTTACCAATTCTTCTCGACTTTCAGGAGTAGCGTCTTTCATCAGTTCGGCAAACCGGTCGACCATCTTCTGCTCGTTGCTTCGTCGAGAGGCCTCAGAGGATGCTTCAGTCTTGAGTCGGGTGTCGGCTTGTCGTTCTTCGTCTTCAGCACGCTGTTCTTCCTCCTGGAGTCGCTTCTCTGACGCAAGGGCCCTCAGCTTGTCTTCTTTCTCCTGCTTTCGTGTTTCGCGGGCAACACGGCGTGTTTCCCGAGCTTTCGCTCGTTCCTTTACGAGCTGTTCACGTCGGCGTCTGTATTGGAGTTGCTGGGAGAACCTTGCGGTTATTCCGTTGGTATTCATCATTATGTATCGTAATTTGTGTCAACAAAAACGTAAAAATGTTTCGAAAAAATTTTGTTTGGTTTCAAAATTGTTTGCACAATTGAATTACGATAACTCTCGTGTTTTTCAACACGTTTCTTAGGGCAAAACGAGGTAGCAAGTTTTATAAACCGCCCAGCTCCTCCACCATATATTGTGACGGACCTTTTTCCGCTAGTAGAATCTGCTCTTTTTGGTTAATACGAGCGAGTTTACACTCGTATTGATAGTGGTTGGCTAGGCCACTAATTCTACTGGCCCGGGAGGACTAGACCAATATAACGTCTATTTTATGTCCTCACTAGTCTCTGGCAAAAGACTTCACAGTCTTGAGGATCTTTAATCTCTGTATCTCTCGGACTTTCGTCCGTAAATCTGCCCTAAGAATCGTGTAAAAATATACTCACTTATGCGTTGCAGGTTTGCACCTGTTGGGACCTTCTTGATGTATCCAAAATAGGTGAAGACCTGCAAAATGATGAATTCACAATCGCGGATTCAAATATTGAATAATTAACACCACAGATTGTGTTTAAATATAAAAATCTGTTTATTTCTAAGATAAACAAAGTTGGCGAACTGGTTTTGCACACACATAAAAATAGCACTTAGAAAAATATTAAAAAGAAAAGAACCTGGCCAAAATCGGCCATAGGTTCGGTATATAAATCAGAAGTTTAAAAAGCGTCTTTTAACATTACAAATGTAACTCTTTATATACCCTGAGAATCCATAAGTCGGATTCTCAGGGCACAATTCGATCATTGGTTAAAACAATATTTTGGACCAAATGGACCAATCAAAGGATTGATCCACTTGTCCAAAACCATGATTCATCTCCTGTTGTCACACATAGGTGACAACAGAAGAAATCAAAACAAAATCAAACTTTAAACGAATAACATGAGGGGGGAACGAAAAGGTCAGATGATTATCTCATCACATATGATATCTGGGTCACTTGGTACCAAAAGTACCGAGTGGCCCAGAAGCTAAATAAAGTACAGGGTGACGTTAAACCTAAAAAAAACGAAAACGCTAAAGAGCGAAAATAAGCGGCGGGCCCAAACGTCTCAGTATAGCAGCGAAAGTTCCAAGTACAGTTTGCGCCATCTATTGGCCACACTCAGTTTTGGCACAGAATAAGGATATATACAGAAGGGACACTCTCGTGCGGCAGCTTTGAAGTTGCTGTGACAGAATTTCATGACCTTGGACTGAAAGCTTCTCTTATTTTAACCGGTTACTTGATGGCCGCCATTTTGAAATGTATTACTATGTTTGGTTGTTTTGTGTTATTCATTTGATTAAATAGAAACATAAGGAGGAAACAAATACTTTTTAAATGTGAAAAATTTGAAGAAGAAAAAATATTTTGAAGAAAATGAATATCGTTTTGAATAATCAAATTCAAATCGTTTTAATCTTAATTAATAAAAGTATATGTAATTAACATAAAATGATAAATGTATTTTTTTTATTCAGATTATTTTTTTTAATAAATGTTATTTTTTTATTCAGATTATTTTTTTTTAATAAATGTTATTTTTAAATTTCAGTTTTTAATTTTGTTTTTAAATTTCATTTTTATATTTCAGTTTTTAATTTCATTTTTAAATTTTAGTTTTTAATTTCATTTCTAAATTTTAGTTTTGAATTCTATTTTTAATTTTATTTTTAAATTTGAGTTTTTAATTTTATTTTTAAATTTCAGTTTTATTATTACATAAAATAAATACATGGAAAATATTAAACTTTATAAACACATTTTTAATTTAAAATTTTTCAACTTTTATATTTTTACAATTTGCGAACTTTTGAATCGTTGCTGTTGCCACAGATGAACACGTATCAAAATGTAATACATTTCAAAATGGCGGCAGCTGCGTCACAACATAATAGCCACTAAAACTCTGGGGAGGCGCCGCACATGCGCAGAAAAATTCTGTTACAAGTTAATGGCTCAGTTTCCCTTCTGTATATATCCTTATTCTGTGGTTTTGGCACGAAATTCACCATAAGAGCTCTTAGTTGAGTTTCCTCTATATATTTCCATAGCCTTCTTATCCTAAAGGCCTGTAGCTAGACCTGTGCCCCGTAGCATATTGATCGCCGGCGGCGGGCGAGGGTAAATACGAGCGGCGGCGGCGACTACCGGGGTCTGGAATTGAACATATCGAACAAATATATCGATTTATCGATATATTTAATGTCAAATATATCGATTTATCGATATATAATGTGGTAATTATCGATATAAATTGAAATCGATAAATATCGAATATGGTATCATTTCATTCCTATGGCAGTTTTTGAAACAAAACCAACCAAAACAAATTTTAATTCGGCGGCCGCCAGTCATACACCGGCGGCGGGTTTTTAAAAAAAGTACAAGCGGCGAGCGGCGGCGGTTTCGCCCGGCGGCGCACAGGTCTACCTGTAGCCTGCGAGTCATAACCAAAGGGGCCGACATTAAAGATAATCATGTACGAGATTCACTAAGGTTCACAAAGATTCACAGCAGATCCCGTATTTTGGAAAGTCATTTTACTATTTATCCTCGTTTTACTGGATATTCAGAATTGATGTAAAATTTGAAAATACTGTAAAACGCGGATAAAAAGTCAAATGTCTTGCGATACCATGCGAGATTCACACACCCCATATCAGTCCTCTTGGTAATAAGGGGGCCGACATTGATTAAAATCACGTACGAGATTCATTAAGATTTACAAAGATTCACTAAAATTCACAGCAAATTGTACGCATGGAAAGCAATTTTACTGTTTTATCCGCGTTTTACTGCATTTCCAAAATGTAATTCAAATCTGAAAATCCAGTAAAATACCGATAAAAACTAAAATAGCTTGCCATACCGTACGAGATTCGCCACTAGTAATAAGCTAATAACTCATAAATTAAATCTCGTACATGATTTTCTTCAATGTCGGTTCTCTTGTACCGGAAGCTTCAATGAAGTGAAACGGAAATGGCTCCCCTGATAGCCTCGTTCCGTTGAATTGTGGTCGTTTGTTCTTTCGTAATGACAATATCCACGCGGATCCTGCAAATTGCACTCTTTCAAACAAACATATGGAGAGAGAAAAAAAGGTAAAAACACTTTCTTATTATTTTGAATGATTTAGTTTTGTTTGTGACGATTAATATTGAAGAATAACAGTTTTCGAATGTCGTCGAAGTCGGGGATCCCACACAGGTGACAACTGCTTCCTTCATGAAAATATGCCTATGGTGGACCCCAAGACACCATGTGATATTTTTTTTATTGGGGAGGTCTTAAAAGATTATTGTCCGCATCGACATATCGAGGTCATTCGGGGATAAGTAACACACGGAAAGGGGTGTAGCGTTTAAACGATCCATTCAAAAAGTTAGCACAAGAAGGGTCCCTAAAATTCAGCCCAAACAGCATGGCCAGCAGAAATGGCGGCTAAGACCATCCTCCACGAACCTATTGTAAGTTTTTATACAATTTATTGTCTGGAAGACATGTTTGCCTGTGTGGAGGACGAACCTGGTCGGAGGACATTTTCTCCGAATGGAGGACTGTCCTCCACAAAGGAAGAAAGGTGGCAAGCCTACACAGGCAGTTAGAAATCGGTCAGAACTTCAGTTGGCTCCGCCCTTGTTATGACGACCGCCAACTTCTAATTGGTTTGTTGTGTGGTTCGACGTTGAAAAGGACGGAGCATGTGACGTCAGACTACATAACCAACCAATTAGAAGTTGCCGGTCGTCATAACAAGGGCGAAGCCAACTGAAGTTCTCTCCGATTTCTAACTATGTGTCTGTTACATACACTGCGTCCTGGGGCCCGTTTGACAAAATTTGAAGCTCCCTAAAACGCAGAAACTGCAAAAACACACTGACGCGCATAAAATTGCAGAAACTGCCAAAGTTATTTTAAAAAAAAACAAATTAATGTAAAATTGCAAAAACGTATTGAACATAACCCAAATTAATGTAAAATTACTGAAACTCATTGATTTGGGTCACGTTTAATAAGTTTTTGTGTTGAAAATTGTGTGGGAAACCATAAAGGTTTGCCACAAAATTTTCAAGTCTTGTGTGTAACAATTGCAGCTTACAATTGTAGATCACAAGTTGTTGGGAACAAGTGAAATTTGGGCTTGGTCTGCAACAAGTGTAGTTGGCAAAACATGTTAGTAACAACTTAGGCTATAATATAGGCATTTCGTTTCTTTGTGTCTAAAGGTGTGTTGTATTGAGAAATGGTCGCGATCATGATGTATTTGGTGTTCTGTTCTAGTCTCGACCCACCCTTCTCTTGAAAATGGTTGCAAGGAAGGGGAACTTTAAAGCCAGGTCCAGGCTAGAACCAAACAACAAACCGAACACTGTTTGTGGACAGTGTGGACTGTTTTCCTAACATTTCTCTTAACAAGATTTGTTTGTTCTGTTCTGTTTGGCCCCGATCTGCCAGTTGTTGATGTTTGCCCATCACATCAATAGATGGTCTTGTTTAGACCGCAAACACGTTCTGTTCAAGTTTGAACAATGGCCATAGTGAGCAGAACAACTAACACGTTCTTTGGAAATGTTTGCAAATGTGTTTATTCCTTCCATTCTAATCTGGTTGCGGCTTTTAGGTTTCCATTAGATTTGTGGCTACTTTGGAGACAAAAACTCCCTGAAGAGTCACTTGGCAGTGACGAAACCTATTAGTGCTGCCAACCTCCTATTCCGTTGTTTGGTAGTTGCTACATATGGTCGGGGTTGCCATGCTCCAATTGTAGTTTTAGGTTTTTTAAACTTTACTGTAAAGACTTCTGGGCTAAAACTAAAGGCCAGGTTTTATAGGACAGTTGTTAGACCAGCTATGTTGTATGAGGCCAATTTTATTTTTTATTTATTACTTAAATTATGTGACCAGGCTTGATTTAGCTATGGTGTACAAATTATTAAAAGGTTTATTATGTGTTCCTAATGTTTGGCTGGAATGTTTTCATATCTCATCACTTAAATAAGATCACATTCAAAGCGTTTGGCCTCCAAGGTGCTTGGTTGGAACTCTTAACTAAATTTTCCTTTTTTCATCATGTTATTCATATTTGGAATGCACTTCCCTAGTCTGTTTTGATGCTACTACTGTTACGAGTTGTAAATGTAATTCACAGAACATTTATCTAACTAGGTATTTAGGTGGCAGTGCTTGTATTGTACTTTTTTTATTAGTGGTTTGAGTGACAATTATTAGTCATACTGTCTTAATTTATTTTTACTTTACCTTGTTGGTTATATTGTACCACATCCTGTTAGTAGGGTTTATCCTACTTGATAGGGTTTTCATGTATAATCTATGTATTTGCATTTCTCATGAAAAAGATATTATAATTATAAGGGATCCAGCTTGTAAGCCTCTTCCTTGGGTAACAGTATTGTGGCCACTTAACCACAATTTCTTTTTTCTGCTTTGGTCTTCAATGTTACCATCAGGATTTTACAGCATTGGCAAAGTTTTTTCCAGGGTTGTATTTACCAGATATTATGGTATTTACCATCTGGGAATAATGGCTTTTTTTCTCAGTTTTAGACAATTTCAGTTTTTTAAGGTTTTTAATTTTTTTTTATTTGATTTAAAAAATTACTCTGCAAGCAGTCATAAAGACCTATGGCAGAGGGACAAGAGTCCAAGTGCAGCATAGAAAATGCATTGTCAAAACCAGAAAATATAAAACCCCATTGATATAAACCCAACAACAATTTTCAATATTTTTTTTAATGCTGCAAATATATGCATTGTCAAAACAAAACAAAATTATGACTCCCATAAAATACATTTTCTCTGCATAAAATAGCCGGCAAGTGAGTTCCATTGTCAAATCGCCCTAGGAACAAATGAACATAATACAAATCTGTTCACGCAAAAATCTCTCCAACTTTGTTAGAGTGGTCACCCCTACCCAAATATAATGCCCTGCAAAGTTTACTTGAAGTAGGTTTAGGGCAAGAGCCTTCTAGCATTCGATTAAAGATATTAAGACTAAAATCTGAACGTCTT
This sequence comes from Brachycybe producta, assembly GCA_036925085.1. Classification (NCBI taxonomy): domain Eukaryota; kingdom Metazoa; phylum Arthropoda; class Diplopoda; order Playtdesmida; family Andrognathidae; genus Brachycybe; species Brachycybe producta. Next base: position 6,883,018 of record JAUPFP010000001.1, on the reverse strand, counting down.
GCAAGTAAACTATCCCAACCAAGCTCTGAAAGCATTTTAGTTACACTGTCAGCATATCCATATTTACCACAATAAAACCTAGCAGCCCGTCGTTGGACCATTTCTATGGAGTGAGCTAAGTCTGCAGTGTGGGGATTCCACACGGAGCTGCAGTATTCTAGATGGGGAGGTACTAATGATTGATATGCTATACATTTTACCTTCCTGGGACACCTTAGGACATGTTGACTAAACCTTAGCATCTGCATAGACTTGGAAATAATCTGTTCGACATGCAGCTTCCAAGAAAGTTTAGCTGTAATCCTTACCCCCAAATATTTATAATAATCTATGTTAAGTGGACTGGCCACTATTCTATATGGAAATATTATTGGATTCCTTCCCCTAGCTACCCTCATTACACATTTTTCTTTATTAAGTTGAAGTTGCCATTTAGAACACCATGCCTCTATTGCTTTCAAGTCACTATCAATAATATGGCAATCATTGTCAGAGGTAACCTCACGATAAGTTATTGTATCATCTGCAAATAGCCGGCAATTGCAGCTAACTTGACTGCTGAGGTCATTGATATATAAAAGAAACAGAAGCGGACCAAACACACTATCCTGAGGAACCCCTGATGTAACCCCTATCCAGTCAGATTCAGACCCACCTGCAACAACCCTTTGGTTCCCATCACTCAAAAAAAGAATGCACCCATTTGTACACCTGTTCACCCAATCCATACCCACTCATTTTTGTCATTAGTTTTGAGTGAGAAACTGCGTCAAATGCCTTGCAGAGATCAAGAAAAACCAAATCTATCTGACTGCCTTTGTCTAAAATTTTCTGAAGGTCATCAACTAAAAGAATAAGCTGGGTTTCACATGAATGCCCCCTAAGAAACCCATGCTGGTTATCACACAAAAGATTGTTTTCCATAAGAAAATTCATTGAGGAGGAATATATATGCTATGTTCAAGGACCTTCCAAACTATCCAGGTTAAAGACACGGGTCTGTAATTAGTTACCTGAGACTTGTCTCCTGATTTAAAAATTGGACTAATGTTAGCTAATTTCCACATATCTGGTATAACTGTTGAAAAATTAACTGAAGTTATGGACCCAACTCTTGTGCAAGATTTTTTTAAAATGATAGCATACATCCCATCTGGACCACAGGTTTTATTTGAGTCTAATTTTAGAAGTTGCTTGACTATCCCATCTGCAGTTATTACAATTTGATCCATACAAAGATGTTGAAGGAAAACCCTCATGTGGTATGCCATCATCAACTATGAAGACCTTGTATCGTTCATTTAATAAGGTAGCTTTCCCTACTGGATCTGAAACAAGCTTCCCATTTGTGTCAACCAGAGAAGGAATAGATTCTCTACTTCGCCTAGAGTTCTTGATGTAATGCCAAAATAATTTTGGATCCGTTTGGATCAACGTCAGTCTTTTTTTGTAACAGTGCTTACATCAGATCTGATGTCATTTGTAACTGAGCCCAACAATTCTGCCAGTTATCAATTTGGTTGCGTGTGTATCCTGGTCTTACAGCACTAACCAATGCTTTAAATGTTGGATATTCCACAGAAAAGGGAATATTGCAGCCATATAACATCTGTAATTTTTAAGTTAATCTTTGCCTTAATCCTGAAAGGTTTTTGTCACAAAGGCATCCATTTGTGGTTGATGGGAATATGTATGTGATCCTTCAAGTTCTTGTCCTCTTCTAGAAGTTGTTGGCATAAGTGAGTCTTCATTAGGGTGGTCCCTTGATATATATGGTAATTTTTAAATGCAAATATTTCATGTTCTGACCCCCCAGAATTGTTCTCCCAACCAAAAAAATAGTCTACATAAAAGTTTATAAATTTTAATTGATATTTAGAGGTAGCTCAATGAATTCAAAGTTTTCGTAATAGCGTAATCATTATGTATTCTCCTAAAATGTATATACCATTGTTTATCTAGTGTCACTAATATTGAAATAATTAGAATGAACTATTTTGTATACATAAGTTACAATTAAAACACAACAATGTAATTTATGCACATTTTATTAACATTGGATCAAACATGTAATGACTACAAAGTAGCTAATGTAGTCTTTTTGCAATCTGGATAACGACTAGAATGTTCTTTCACAACTTGAAGCAAATACTGTTTCTGATCTTCATTTTTTGTTAATATTGGATTGTACTCTTTCATCAATGCCACACCTCTTTCAGCATTGTCATTCACAACTTGTAAATGTTTTATGATATCCTTAGCTTGCTTGTAGTCTTCTCGCAGATGCCATATCTTTGGATCATGTTCTAAGAACCTTTTGGAAATGCCAAGATGGTCAAATAAGTGCATTGAGTTCTTCGATACAGTGTCTTCTATTCTCATATTAACGGAGCCACTGGCATTTTTGGATTCTCTTCAGAGGCTGATCTGCACCTTCCTTTTCATAAAGATATTTTAGCATTGCCTGTTTTGATTTGATTGGCACACTGTCATCAAAAAATGCCAATCCAACTAGTTCCTCACTTAAGTACCAAAAATGTCCCTCAAATTTCTTGCAAGTAACATTGGATATTGAAGGATTGATTTTTTTATAATCTCTAAGCTTTTGCAGAAGCTGTTGATCATTGAAAGCTGCAGTAATGGGAAGTGGGGCAGTGAACCAAGCCTTGATGTAGACATAAACAAGAAAGACATATGTTGCATAGTCCTTTTTTTCTCTTGCAGTGAGAGTAAACTGGTTACGAAACAGCCACATTTTTAGTGAGTATATTGCTTTGGACATTCATCTTGCATGATGTACAGCCCCAGGGGCTAAAAATCGCACACCTCGTGGTGGTGTACCTCCCAGAAAGATAATAGCTAATTCTAAACATTCTCTGTAATTATCTCTGATTTTAGTGTCAGTTTGTTGAAGCTGGTTAGTACAGAATTCAATGACATTGTCTTTTTCATCTTTCATCACAAGCTGTACAGTTTCACTGCTGTCTAAAGACATGTAAGATGACTGATCTATTTTAACCCAGAATTGCGTGAATCGCTTGAATATGATTACATCAGGGCCAGAAAAGGTACAACCCATGGCTTCATTAAATGCACTAGCAAGAACAAGTTCTAAGATATGGTGACGACATGAAAAGTACAGAAGATCCTTCTGCAATTTCTGCTCTAACAGAATACAAGTTCCATTTCTGTGACCTGTGTTGCTAAATGTGGTATCGAAGCACATAGCTTTCACTTGATCGACAACATCCCATTCTTTAAGGAAATCTGCAACAGCAGTTGCCTGACACCCCCAGTGCCTGCCTGCAACTTAGGCACACCTAGAAGCTGGTTAACACCTAAAACCTGAAACAATCACAGGAAGCCGACCTTTTTCTCTCTGTGCAAGTAGAAAATACTTGTCTTCTAGAATAGTAATCATTGTGAGGGCATCCTTATGAGCAATGTCAAATAAATTATCGAGGTCATCTTTAAACTGACTCTCATGACTTTGCTGAACAGCACTTTTCCTATTACAATTTTTTTTCAGTTTGACCCACTTCTCATGAAGCTGTTCTGTCTTCTTAACACAATCCTGTTCATGTCTTATGGGAATCCAGGCTTTTTCCAAAAATACTGCAGCTTCTTTTACAGCACTACGGGAACTTTCACGGATTGTCTTTTTTAAGGTTCGGTGGTGATAAAAAATACACTGAGCACTTGTTTATTAGAGGGTAACTTTGATCCCTTGATAGAGGTCTCTTCTGGCCCAATAAGCCATAAAGTATTGGTTTTTCTGGTTGCAGTAGCCATAACTATTAATTTTTCACTTTACCTGCAATAATAGAGAAAAATCATAAAAAATAAAGAATTTCATATTCATTGAGCTACCCCTAAATATTGCTTGACTGTAATATAACTTTGCACAACATAATTTTATACATAATAGAACAACATGGGAGGGTCAGACAAAGACTTTTAAAAACTTAAAAAATAAGGACCACCCTAGTCTTCATTTGTGTCTTTGTCAGAGTCCAAGTCTGGTTGCAAAACTCACCTCAACTTTGATGGAATTGGATCTTTGTTTTTCTCACTGCATTTTTTATTATGCATTATCTTAAGCCCCCTATACACCTACAATTATGTCTCAAATAAATTTATAAATGAATTTAAAAATGCGAGAATGCATGTTTATAATGACGTTAATGTTAAATTATTTGTTCAAAGGTGCAGTAATGTCGAACATGTTCTATTTGTCTTAAATGATCACATCTCCTACAGCACTTTCTCAGGATCGCCATCATTCTTATGTAATTTACAAAGCTATATGCAATGTGCTCTGTAACCCATTTAGCACACCTTTCTCCAATTATCTTGTCTAGACGGTCACTAGGTTAGACATACGATAAACTCACACTATGCACTGTTCTGTGCACATTTTTTAGGTAAAAAATGTTCGAATACTTTTACTTGTGTATAACTGCCGATTGATACTTATAAATTAATTTATATATTTGATGTACGAAATCATTAACAAAAACATTCATCATTTGTCACAAATACATGTAAGTAAAAATTGTAGGTGTAAAATGGGCTTTACTGTCTGCTTTTGCACTTACACTTTCTTTACACAATTTACACCCATTAATTTTCCATGTTCATCATAAAGTTTTACGAAGTGACCATGAACAGGATCTCTTGGTCTACCACCCCTGCTCATTTTTATTTAAGTAAAAATAGCTACATAAACTTAAATTAAAAACTAGTGACCACAATCCAGGTAGCTACAACTTAAGTTGTCATTTGACTCATGAGTGCCTTGAGACAATGAGTCATTTCTGTTTACACTAGAAGGATTTATTCCCTAGTATGCTAACCAAAATCAAGTGTCGGGGTGAATTATTTTGTTTAATGTATGCTATCTACACTAGGCCAACTGGTTTTTCTTTACAGTATGACTTTAAGGTCACATTAAATTGATGTAATTCACTCTTCATAGCAGTGCATAGATTGAAATTGGCAATGACATGAATATCACTTTTTAATAAGATAACAATTGGTAATAGTACTAGATGAAAAGAGCATTATACCTGTTTTTCCCCATTCTAGTGTTAAAAACGGGTTGTAACTGGTATTTACCAGTGCCCTGTCCGTTTCTGATTTTTTCCAGGATTTTGCCAACCCTGAAATTTATGCATTATAACACACTCTTGTTTACTGAAATAGTATTGTTAGTTGATCTTTTCATTCCATGGAAAACTACCTTTTGTGACATAACCTCAACTTCTTGTTCATGACATACACTGTAGGCCATCCGGCATTTGCAGGGACCTCATGTCAGAGCTCATAGTGCTTATTGTGAGTACTGCCAAAAGAATTTTATAGTTATGCACATCTGTGGTGACCAAGAGAGAAACTGGCAAAGAACTAGAGACCTGAATATTGGGACAATAATTTTTTTATTATAAATAAAAAAAAATATTAGCGATACTCACAGCAAAGCGAGGGAGTATGTTGCTGGAGCAGCAAGACACAAGGCAAAGAGGTCGAACGAGAACAAATCCTGTTTAATTTTAATATGAATATTGACACAGTATTTGTTACAAAAATCTCATACTTACACAGCAAGGAGGAACACACTACCTGAACACTGAGACAATGGCAAAGAACTAGAGACCTGAATATTGGGACAATACAATGTTTAATTGTAAATAAAACAAAATGAGTGTGTCACTTACAGAGTTAACAGCTGGAAGTCGTAGAAAGTGAGACACAAAGACAAGTAAACTAGGTGGTACCTGTTAAAGTTAATTGTTTATTATTGTTGTTGGCTTAATTTTGTGTGGGACTTCTTAATGAGGAACAGACACGAAAAAATCAACTGTGAAGCCTGTGGAATATAAACACGACTTTTAACTTTTAATCGTTGCATAATGTGAGCTGACAGATTTAATTTTCTTCATGACTTCCACTGAGGGTCTCTTATTTCTAGATTTCTTTGTATTCTTGAATCAGCCAATTCTGGCAAAATGCAATCCATGTTAAAATCTCTGAAGCTTTGCCATCATTTCATTTTGCCAGAAATTGTCTCGTCTGATGCGTTACACATAAATTTGTACAGGAGTCCTCACAATGAAGTCACAGAATGATCTGTGTTATGTGTGGAGCTGACCCTGTACTTGATAATAATAAGGGTGTGTCTTCGACGAATGTATTTCTTGCTCTCTTAGTTTCAGAAAGATACATTTGCTTGTCATGTGCTGCATCTTGTGGGCTCATGGCACGCACTGAGTAAGGGCTAGACCTGTGCGCCGTAGCATATTGATCGGCGGCGAGGGTAAATATGAGCAGCGGCGGCGACTACCGGCATCTGGGATTGAACATATCGAACAGATATATCGATATATTGAATGTGGTAATTATCGATGTAAATTGAAATCGATGAATATCGAATATGGCATCATTTCATTCCTATGGCAGTTTTTGAAACAAAACCAACCAAAACAAATTTGAATTCGGCGGCCACCAGCCATACATCGGTGGCGAGTGGCGGCGGGTTTTTTTTAAAGGACAAGCGGTGAGCGGCGGTGTTTTTAGCTTCAATAACACCGGCGGAGCACAGGTCTAGTAAGGGCATTTAACCTCAACAATGCCATTGTTACCAATGAGACCATCTGGTGTGGCAGCCAGATATGTCTCATCTAGGTCTACAAAGAGTCCACAATGTTGAATTTCAATGCCATACTCTTCAGTGTATGCCTCAATTGCAATGTCCTTATGGTCAGTTCCCCATCTCACTGCTCTAATTTCAGTGATGTTCGTTGCATATAATAATTCTTTTACCAGTTTTCCACAAGGTGTGTAGTCCCTTTGTCTGCATACAGCACCAAAGTTTGATGCTGTAAGATGCTTTTGCCTGTGTTCTGCCCATTTTTCTCGGCTATTTTTGGTCTCTTGTATTTGGTTTCTTCCAGCCTCATCCACTGTTGGGTGCTTTAGAATTTTTTTCATTTTTGCCTCCAAAGCTTTCTGAGGCATATCTTCCTCTGGTGGTTCTTCCTCATTGAAATGGAATCCATAATGTTTCATGGATTCCATTGAAGATTTTTTATCAGCTTGTTGCTTTTTTTGTGTTCCGTCATCTTCCATTTGTAATTTTTTATAGATCACGTAGCAGTAGCCAAATGTCGCTTGTGTTTTGCTTCAACTCTTAAGTACTGATGGTGGTGATGTAGGAAACATCTCTGATTGCCAGTCAAGAACTTTGCTGCTCTTTTTAGTTCCTTGTAAACTCGTCATGTATGTTTGCCATACACCTGTAAGACATGATTGGTGCACTCAATTTTGGTGACATCATACTTGCAGTGCATTTTTATGCCTTTGTAGGCATTACAATCTCCATCCCCGATAACATTTGTATTGGAGACCATACTATTTGTCGCTTCTACAAAAGGAAGTCACAATGACATCTTGCTCCATGGCACCTGCAGAACCACTCCAGTTTATAACACCTATGGTCTGCAGGCTTCTTTTTTTCTACTGCTTCACAAATGGCACAGTACATGTTCTGTACTCCCAGGTCAATTACTTTGCCTGTTTCAGCACCAATGACAACAGCCATACCAGAAAGAGAATTAAAGCTGTGTCTGTAACATCTTTTTGCCTATGGACCATGAACAATTACTGTTCATGGTACACTGTTGTCAACTTCTCATACCGTGAAGGTGAAATATTTCATGTCTTGTTGCAAAGTCGACTCCATCCTTGTCCAATAAGTTTCACATATAATATTGTATTCTTTTTTGTGGTCAGCTGGTTCTTGGCCACATCAGCTGACCACATCTCCAATAAATCTTTAGCCATAAAAGTGATGTACTGTTTACCCCTCTCGATCTGTAAAAAAATGGTAACGCTTTTTAGTGATAAAACTATTTTTAAGCTGTTACAAATGACATCACATTGGCCTTTGATGTGTACTGTACTTATTAAAAAAACAAATAACTAAATCTAAACATTTACACTAAAGTAGACGTGTTAGTGAACATTTTAAAAATGTTTTATTTATATAAACCTCTTATTAAGAAAGGTGATATCATTTTTATGCTGGTTTTTTTTAGCCTATGGTATTTAACATGACAGATAAGAAGCAAGATTTTCACATAATTTTAAAAAGTATAATAAAACTTTAAAATTGATCTTCGATAAGTTCCTAGTATTATATATACTTTAGTGTGCAAATAGCTCTTTGAAGTCTTAATTGAACAATTGGGGCCGTTTTAGCATAAAAGTAAGAACGGTATACATTTTGTAATTTTTCTCTTAACATGGGCCTTATAGACTTAAGTCTATATGCTCAAGTTGGTGAATATGGGAACTATTGGTGTCGTCTGTTCAGTTTTATAGCTCCTTAAGTTTCTCATCAAAAACTGCACCCAGATTACAAATTTTCTTTTGTCTTACCAGGACCACTGGTCCACTGTAAATTATGTGCATTCTTAGCTTTTCCATATTGTTTCCATATTGCACAATTCCATTTTAGTTTCTGCAACCGATAAAGCAACTTCATTCAAACATGATTGAAGCATATATGGGTTGCAGTGAAAGCACTTTGCATCATCTGCATAAAGATAAATTTTTGCATTGGTCACACCTCTTGGAAGATTATTGACAAAAATGCTGAACAGTATAGGCCCCAAAGTACTTTCTTGTGGGACACCACTTCCAACACATACCCCCCCTTTGGGTCATATTGACCCAATGTGTATTTTGTTTAAAAATAAAAATTCTTTAGAGAAATGTACTAACTTCACGAGAACAATCTTTTAAGATTTGACCGGGATTACCATCGGGACCAGTAGAAATATTACAGCTAAATTTACATTGTTCACTTTCAATATGTGTGTAGTAGTTACAGTGTATTTCATCAAGGAGGCCACAGTCAATACTAGAATTAGCCCGTGTACTATTGACATTAAGAGGACTGAAAATCTTAGTTAACATATTAGCTATGTCTTGCTCCTCTGAAAAACCTCATGTATCTTTGATTGCTGTGATTGAGCAATGTGATAGGCAAATCTCTTTCTAACATAACCATAACACTAGTTAAAATCATCACTGATAGCCACCGATTTCTCTTCGAACTAAAACCACGATTTGACAAGCGAGACATACGTAGCGGCTAGAGATATAGTTGTTTTTGTCAGTGATTAATTTAGTTTTCTTCCATTTAGTTCATGCATGACATTTTTAAGGAAAACTGATCTAATGTAAGAGGGTAATTTTTTAGTTTTACCCACTTTTCTATGAGTGGCATACTTATCAAGGATGTTAAATAATCACGAAAAACATGCCAACACGCATCAGTGCAATCAGATGATAACAAAGATGCCCAAGGAATAGTAGCTAATTCTCGCCGGATGCTTTCTAAGGATTCAATGGTAAAATATCTTTTCATATGACTTGAAAGGGTGAAATTCAAAAGACTAAAAAGGCATATTGAATGTTCTATACGAGGAGAATCACTAGCACAAAAAGGGGCCTCCGGACAAACAGAGCCCACAGAGAGCCCCACCATCAACTAAACAGTCAATCCTAACAATGTCAACTGTAAATCCTTGGCCCACATTGAGCTGGAGGATGCAAACATCCTTAGCATTCAAAGGTGTGTAGGTCCTACTGGCATCCATAGTTGGTTGGTTTGGGCACTTTCGACCTCTGCATGGTAGACTTGACACTAGGTCCATTGTTACATGCCCATTAAATACCAGCTTTGCCTTGCAGCAGTTGCAGTGGAGAAAAGGCTTCTTACAGTCCTTAACTTGGTTATTCTTTTTTAAGTGTAAACATCTCTGTATCTTCTGTCTCCTACAGTCTCTGGTGAGGTGTTTGTATTGGCTACATTGGTAACAGCTTAGTACATCTATGTATTCCTCCACTTGAGCTATGTCCATCCAATGTCAATCTTCCAATCAGATCTGCACACCTCGTGCAATTCTGGTGTCACCATGCCAATGTTTTGTCTTGCATTGGTCTCCAGGGTCTCCTTTTTTCCGCTGGCTGCTGCTACGTGTCATTTGTTGTTGCCCTCGATCAAAGAAATGATTTTCCTCTGCAACTGCTCTTGCCATGTAGTTTTCTTCCTATATTCGTGTTAGAAGCTTCTGGTGCTGGCATTTGGAGTAACTCAATAATCAGGCTGCCATTCTTGAATTCTCTTACCGACCTCTGCCGTCCTTTTTGAGCATTATCTTCGTTTGAAGTGCCTCATCCACTGCTTTTAGCTGAATTCCTGTGTCCAAGGCATTAACCACTACAACATATGAAGTGCTGTGTTGTCTGACTACCGTCTAGGATATCGTATGTTTCCTTTCCATATGCTTTCTCCCTGTCTCCTAGGTTTAGGTTTTGCTGTTGGTTTCTACTTGTTGAGGAGTGCCGGTCTACATTTGTCAGTTTTGTTGTGTGGGAGTGCTTCTTCCTGTTTGTTGCATTCCTGCGCCAGTGAGAGTTTCCCCTTAAGGGGAAAGTTTCCAGCTTTGGTTGTTAAGGACAAACAGGCCTTCCATAGAGCCATTCACTGACTTTTTGTGTGTGACTTTGTGTGTTAGATGTGCAAAGCTGCACATGTGTGGGTCACATGTGTGTGTCACAATTGTGAGGTTTAGTAGTACTTTTCATATTTCTGTCTGTCCAATGATCCGTCATTAGTGTTATGGAAAGCATTACGTATAAAAATGGATTTGACATGTAAAGTTTCTTTACACTATTGAAACCCGTTTTCATCTTTTGAGGGCTTGTTTCACAGCAGCAAGTTCAATTGAAGGATAGAATGATGTTCTGACTTTTTTAAAATTGCTACATTTTTATGGTTTATTTATCTTTATAAATTGCATGGTGAGGGTTACCCCTACTATTTTATATCCCTGCCTGTCCAATCATTCAATGTTTAGTGTGATGGTCTGGGAGTTCTAAAAATGGGGCTCAGACTACTGTCAGAAATCAATGATGAAAATCAACAGACTAAATAGTGAATAAAGTATGGGCTTACCATCGGGGACCTTCACGGAGCCCGTGGGGTTCCCAATGGTAATCCCAGCCACTTTTTGACTGCCGCTTCTTTGGTATGTCACCTGTTTCTGACTTGGTTTCGATCTTTGTCGTCATTTCTAGCAATACAGGAGACGATGTGGAAGCCCTAGGACTCCCAGAAGCTTTCTCATCGCTCCTGGTGGCCTTCTCTGCTTCCGTATTCTTCACATCGTCCTTGTAGATGAGCCCTTGGTTTCTTGGGTAGACGTCTCGTAGTGTCACACTGTTTCCCGGAGCCTTGTGGAAGAAACTACGTACTTCCGATCTCAAAAGGGTCTTCAGGCCTCTGCTGGGCCGGTTTCATTTGACGAGAGGCGTTGGCTGCCTCCAACGCTGAGTTGCCAATTTTTTTTGTAAGGGTAGTCTCTTTGGAGCTCCGTAATCCTACTGTCATAAAGGATGATTCGTTTGTGATCGAAAGTTTCATATTCCTGATTGATCAAGGAAAGTCACTGGAGGTGGTAGTTGACTGCGAGATCGATGAGCTACTTGAGTTGTTTGTTGTAGTGAGGCCGTGGGTCTTTCATGGGATTAACTTCAGTACTCTATGGTCTTCAGGGCTGTTAACGTTTTCGTAGGTTCTGGCCAGACTGCACTTGTCTCCAACAGATCTTCCTCCATATCGATGAAGAGGTCATCATTATCCTCTTCGTGGACTTGTCTTCGTAGGGATTTTTTGTGGAATGATGATCATCACCTCTACATCATCGATTTTTACCACTTGTTTTGGTGGGTGGGCATCGCCGGACTCCATGAGCTCTTCCTCACGCTGTCGCTTAGTCAACCTCAATGGTTATCTTGGCCACACATCAGGTTTGTTATCGCTAACCTCGATGACTTCACATGAGGTGACGAAGTTATCCAAGGTGATTTCGACACTTGCTCTACTTAACAAATCGCTTACTGCGACAGATTCAATTATCTCACTGTTTGCAGGAATCCTGCTGGTATCTCTCGCACTTTTGTGGCTAGTACGAAAGTTTCTTTGGACTTGACGGCATTAGACTTTGCCCTGCGTTTGGAACCGACTCCTAATTCATTAACATTCGCAGTTACATCTTGAGTGGACTCACTTTCTCCTGGTAGACACACGGCAGAATTCTGTTGGACCATATCCTCAATTCTGTCTTGATGAACTCCTGTTTCCATGGACATTACCATTCGTTGTGCCTTCATAGCCTTTTGAGTTGACCAGATGATAGGGTTCGGAAACTGTTCTTCGATGGTTTCACCCTGTTTACCAACATCTTTGTTCAGCTTCTTCGCAGATTTCCTTGAATTTCGTCGTTTTTCGTTCGTAATGGTAACTATTGACTCCGGTGGCTGCTCAAGGAGTCCTCGAGTATCCATATTCGATGGCATCCCAGGTGCTCCTGCAGTTGGCCCAAGTATAGCATCATTAGTTTTTTCGTTTACGGTCCTATCTCCCTCGAACAAAGAATGGTTCATGAGGTTCTGAGATTGGCCGATCACTGTTTCGTTGTAGAATCGTCGTTTTCCAGAGGGTTTTACGTTATCAAAGGGTGGTAGTGGTAGGCCCTCTTTACTGCCACCCTTTCTAGTTTAAATCAGCCGGGTGGTCCTCTCGAAAGAATCTTTTCCTGTTCTCGCTGGTAACATAATACTGTTGACCATTCTTCCCAGTGGTTATTTCATGGTTCATGAGTCCTACGTATACTTTTTTGGGCAGTCGCGAGAATAGTGGCCCGTTTTGTGACAATGGTTACACTCGACAGTGCTTATGCCAGGCCTTCGAGGTCTGTCTCCTTGCTGGCTATTCTGTTGCGGACACTGTCCATTGAAGTTTCGTCTGTTGTGAATTTACAAAATTTCGTTGATTCTTGTTCTGACTCGGATTCTGATTTTGGTTTTCTGTAGGTTCGGTTGTGCCTGGTTGTTCGACATCGTTGGATTTGGGTTGTCTTGCTGGTTCCCTTGACTGTTGAGTGATTACTGGATACGTGCGTCCTCCATCCAATGCTGCTTGTGTTGGCCTGGTGGGTTGTCTGGTTGTATCTTTGAGGCATTCTAGTATTTTGGGTAGTTGCTGGTACACCAGTGGCTTCCCCAATCGACCATTTGCCTTTAGCAACCAGAACATCTTCCATGTCCGTCACATACGTGATAAACTGCTTCAGGTCTAAGCCTGGGGCAGCATCAACAGCATCACGAACTATTGGATGAAGACTCCCGAATTTCCGCAATTCGGTACTTATCCAGAACGTTGCATAGTACTTTCTTACTCAGGTCCACATAGCGACACAAGAATTGGTTAGTGTCCTCTCCTTTCCCTTTGGACAAGGTTCTCCAATTGTTTCAGCCTTAGGATCTCGTCGCTACGTCCATAGCATTCAATCAGCTCGCTTCGAATCAACTTTCACGTGGTTCCACCTCTTGTTTCTTGATAGAGGCTGGATAGCCAGCGCACTACGTTCCTTTCCACAGCTTTTCTCACGAAGTCGCTACTCCAGTCTTTGAGGCCTGTGATTCCTTTGTAGTCCTCCAAAAAGGTGAACAGATGTGGTCTCCTTGAATTTGGCAATGTTCTGGAGCGAATGTAAACTTCGGTAAGTTCTCTCCAATTGCTGACAAGATAGGTGACGATTCGCAATTGTTATGGCTTCCACATCGCTGTCATTGTCATCTGAACTCTCATCCTCGAGATGCTCCGGGTCTTATCTCCATAGTAGAGGGTGTTTCTGGGAGGCGGCCCTGTTGGGTCTTTTCACTCTTTACTATCCTAGGCGTTTGCACCACACGAGTCGTACCGGACTCTTCTCCAACATTGTCTGACGAGGGCTCTACTTCGGTATCGGCTCCTAGAGCTACAGTATGATGTTGGATTGTGTTCAAATCTTGTCCACTTCGGAGTTGCATTGATCCAGATGGCTGTATCTGTAGCCATCTCATCAGCTGTTGTCTCTATGGTAAGATTCAACAGTATATTCTCGATTGGTCCATTTGCAATTGGATTCGTCCCGTCTTTCTTGGTTCAATACCTTTATCTTGCTTTGGGTCCACGCTTCTTTCTTTTGCCACTAATTGTTCAATAGTTCCTTCATTTTCTATGGGAACTTCGTTGAGGTACCCCACACCTACACCATTTTGTAACACTTCCAAATTCTCAGGACCCCTGGATTGACTGGGTTGCCATTTGAATGTGTCTGGTGAGTAGGGTTCGGAAGTTCAGGTCCTAAAAACAGCAAAAAAACTTGCAAAAAGGCTCTATAAACTTGCAAAATAGGCTTTTTAATAGATAATATCAATAACATACAGTCTACATTATGAAAACTTGCTATGGTTATAATAGCATATCATATGTTTGGTTATTGAGCCTACAGTAAATGGCCGATTAATTCTAGTTATAGATTTTAACTGAGAAAACGATCTTTCCACATCAACTGACACAACAGGTGCAAACTTGAACTTTGAAATTTCAGCAGGTGAGTAACACTCAGGAATACTGTGCACTTTTTCTTCAATAAAGGCTGCAAAATTTTGCAATATAGATAAATCAGGATTTTTTTCTACGACAGTCTTAAGTTTCTTTGCAGCAGCTAGCTTCACATCATTTTTTGACGGATTGGTATTCAATTCATTTTCCAGTTGTTTCAGAATAGCTAGTGACTGGGTTAGAGGCATGCTTGTATTTTCCAGTGATGTTATGGTGGTTGTAAAGATTTTGAAATTGCTGTAAATATGAGATCAGAAAAAATGGCTGGATTTTTAAAAAGTTCCTTTACATGGACAATAGCTATTGAGTCATCAGTCAGATGATTTTTAATAAAGTCCTTAATCACATGGAAATGTTCAGCATAGTAGAAAGAAGCCAGTAGCCATGTACCCCGGCGTGTGATAATTGGCTCTGGTGGCAGTGGTATATTCAGCATGTTGGCAAAAGAAGTCGTCTACTTAGTGCCTTCACAAATACTCTTCATTTCTGGAATTAATTGGTTGACAGCTTGAAAATGTCTCCGAATTACTCTGGCTACTAGATTCACAGCATGGGCAAGACGTGTCACATGTAGTTTTGGGTAGTGTTTTAAGCCCAGCACAGAAGTATCTAAGCATCAGTCCCACGATGGTTTCCGTCAGTCCCACGACGGTTCGCATCAGTCCCACGACGGTTCGCGTCAGTCCCACGACGGGTATCATCAGTCCCATCTATCTTGTTTAGTCCCATCTCTACCCATGGGATGGTTGGAGACACAAGGTGTGTGTAATAGCTTTTACATTTACATTGTTTAACTTGTTTTAAAACCACCAAACAACCATTTGATTAATTTATGTCCCAGCTTCAAAAAGTAACTGCTGTAGATGTTTTAAGTCTTGAGGGTTATAAGGGGTTTAGCACCAGGTCTGGCCCGATGGGGCAGGGGCAACTGTTCTCCCAGAATGAACTTTCTTTTAATTACTGGGTATATATTGGAGAACTATAACTGAGAAGTATAACTGCAAAAATATCCTTTTTAACTTTCAGAAGAAAAACTTCATTCTTTTTAGGTTCTACTCCACAAAAAATCTCAAAAATATAGAAAGACATCAACAAGAGCCCATAATGCACTAAAGATTTTCCAAACATTTTGTACACTAAACCTCACAAGTTTCAACCCCCTTGTCCTTTCTGTTTCTCTTACAGGTTGTAATTTCAGCCATTATATTAAAATATTTTTTTAATTATTTTAAATGATCTAAGAAATGTTGAGACTTTTAGTTAAGGTTGGCATTTGTGATAGTTTGTTTCTGGACAACTTCGAGTGTAGAGCTGCTGAATGAGAAAAAGGTATTTTTAATTTCTTTCTATCGCCCACCAGGATCTTCAATTAATGATATAGCTGCCTTTCGCTCCTGTCTCGATGACCTTCATCATGCGCACAATAACCCAGCTATAATTTTAGGAGGTGATATTAACTTCCCAAACATAAACTGGGTACTTCGCTCAATTACAGGTGGGAATGATGTTACTTTAGCTGTTTCATTGTTGGAAAGTTTGGATATTTACTCCATGGAACAGATGGTTATGCAACCAACTAGGAATAGTAGTGTCTTTGATATTGTAATAACTAACCTTCCCCTTATGATATCGAAGGTTAAGGTTTCTGAGGGAATTAGTGACCATCACATAGTAACTTGTGATGTCAATGTTAATGTTACACCAATTGTGACCTGACTGGTCCATTACAATATCTCGGGTAACTTTCAACCCGTCCAAAAGAACTTCCCAAAACTTACCAGGACACCAGACTCCAAACGGGGACGGGATTGTACCCGTAGCAGCCCTCTCCACGGTTGATCTGGGTAATGTGACTCTCCTGGAGTTGCCCTCGCCACACATGATGGACGATCCGTCACCAGAACAAGGTACTTACATCGGCTCGCGGTGGGACCTCTCCAACTGCGAGCCGATGTAAGTACCGGCTGACAATAGGCCGAAAACGGATGGTGGAAATTTCGTAGATTTCTCCCACCCCGTGGTACTTCCCAATAAACACACGACACGGTATTAAAGTAAAATACAGGGTGACAATTATTGAGCTGTATGATAAAAGAAATTAATTATTCAAAAAGCTATCGAGTTCAAACATTTTATGGAATTGTAAACGTAACTACAGATATTCGGATTTAGTTTATGACATGTTCGATATGCATGCCATCAATGGCTATGATGTGGTGCAGACGAATAGCAAAATTCTGCACAACTCACTGAAGTGTCTGGACATTGATGCTTTCAATGACCTTCTGAATGGCAGTTTTGAGCTCAGTGATGGTTTCGGGGTTTTTTGTGTAAACTTTGTCTTTAATATTGCCCCACAAAAATGAGTCACAAGGGTTGAGAGCGGGAGAATATGGCGGCCAAGCGATTCGTATTCCAGTGGCCTCTGGGTAGCCCAGAGCCAGAATGCACTCTGCAAAGTGCTCTTCCAGGACATCAAACACTATTGGTCTGATGGGGCCGTGCTCCATCATGCATGAACCACATCTTGTCGAAATCTGGGTCACTTTGGATAATGGGTATCAACTCATTTTTTAAAACTGTCACGTATCGTTCTGCATACACCGTGTCTTCAATGAATATCGCACCGATTATTCCGCGACTTGACATTGCACACCAAACCGTTTGTAGTGGAGAGACTTCTCGATCACGAAGTGTGGATTTTCAGTCCCCCAAATGCGCCAATTCTGCTTATTGATGAGCCCATCCAAATGAAAGTGGGCTTCGTCGCTAAACCAAACCATATTCACATCAAAGTCTTCTTTGTCAATCGTATCGACAATAGTGTGTGACACCCTGTATAATCAGAAGGTGAAACAGTTAAGTCAGAATTTAGTCTTGACAGTATGGCACCCCTTGGTGCACAGATGTTCAGACTTGGGTAGCCGAATTCTAGAGAGTTTGTGGAACCAAGTCCGACCGTGAGAAAATTGGGAATAAGTCCCAAAAATATTTCTCCTTATGATTTAGTATCCCCGGCCCAGGGCAATGATTGGCCCAGTTGGTCAATCATTAAGCCCTGAGGTGACAGTTGCCCCTCCCAGAAGTCCGGACAAGTGAGCTTGAGACTTGAGTGTGAGGTCAGTCAGAGTTTAGAGTGAGAATGGATAAGTTCAGTTCTAGACAGTCAGTCTTCAGAATTAAAAGAGCAAACTTGAAACACAATCGGAGTGTAGAGTTAAGCCTGACTTAAGAGTGCAATAATAATGTAAAGAGTGTTAACAAGAATGTAACAAAGAGCCAGTAAAGAGTTATATTATTATACATAAACCTGTGTAAGTGTTGTGTATTTGAACTATATTGGGTTTCGGTACTCCTAAAATAGAGGAGTATCCAGCAGAAGGCACTCAGACACAGCCTGAGTCCCTCTGCCTGGAGCCTCCAGCAACTCAATGAAAAGGACTAGAGTGACTTCTGCATCGTCAAGCCCTATATCCAAAGATCCCTAGGAAAGATGGTCTTTTTGTGGGCCGTACCAGGCAAGGCAAGTAAATGTCGCGCCCGGTGAAATCAACCCCCAGTGGTACAACAGAGGCTGGCCCGCAGCAGTCGACAACAGAGTCGACCCCGGCACCACCGATTCGCGAGCAACGTCAAAGAAGTTCGAGGAACGGCGGCACCAAAGGGCCAGTCACGTCACAAAAGTGTTGGCAAAACAAACGTTCAATGGCAATGGGGCTCAATGGCTGATGCATTTGAATTTTGTAAGGAAAGAGCTGCAGGTCTTGAACAACAATTTGTCGCAAAGTCTCCCAGTTGATTCCGACCTGTTGTGCAGCTCGTCTGATCGATCTCCTTGGGCTATTTTGAAACACAGTTCGTGTTGTCTCAATATTGTCAGGCGATTTCACACTTGCTGGACGACCAACATTGCCAACACTCATCCCACACACTACCAGTTCTCTCGAACTTTTGAATCAGATTTTTGATTGTTATAACACTTGGACCGGTTGTCTTCAGCCTGTACTCGGTCGCAAATTTCCTTTGAGCTGCAATCGGGCTGTTAATGCTGGAATAGTAGGCCTTGACGATGGATATCCGCTCAGAAACGCTGTATTTTGACATTTTCACTGAAAAATAAAAATCAACAACAATAAGCGTGCGCATGCGCACAAATTAGTCCCAACATGCCCTGCATTCAACCGCCAAATTTGAACTGAATCTCGCCAACGATTCGAAAGTTATCAAGGTTTTTTTTCATATAGCTCAATAATTGTCACCCTGTAAAAAGAATATTTATTACACTTACAGTAATACGGACTAAAATGCAGTGGTCCGATATTCACACAACTTGGCTGGTGCACTCCACCAGCCAAGCCCCCATGAATAACAACAAAAGGCAAACAAAAACCAAACAAAGAAACAATGGACGCCACCCTGGCCTCCAGCAAAGATAATCCTCTTCAGTCTGTGGCCTACAACACACTGCCCAGAACTGCTCCAGGTAACTCCACCTAGAGGAGACAGTGGTCACATCTGACCTCTCACCCATTGACTCCAATGGTGAGAAGTCTGCTGGCACCAAAATGGCGTTCGTCCCAACAGCCTACTGCAAGCTGTCAGGCAGACCACCATAGGGAGTTTGTCTGCTCAATCAAAAAATTTTGATTGAGCAAACCAGGTTGCCACAATGCCAAAAAGCAAGTTAGTCTTTATAACAAATCTAACTGGGATGGGTTTAAGTTGCATATGCAGCAAAATCTTGAGAACTTTAAAAATAATTTTAATCAGCATGATGTTGATGAAAATTGGGCAATTTTTCACTCGTTACTAATGGGAGGGGTCTCAAAATGTGTTCCATTAAAGAGAGTCCGGGATGCCTCAACACCAGCATGGTATACACCATGTGTTAAAAGGGCTCTTCGTAAGCAGTGGTTATAGAGAAATAGATAGAGGTAATTCAAGTTTATTGAATGCAAATTGTTTGCATATTGCTTGTGCAAATGCTAAAAAAGAACTCTCGTTGGCCCATAAGGATTTTAAAACTAATAAACTCAGTAAATGGCTGCAAGAAGATCCAAAGCTGTTTTGGAGGTATGTCAAGCATTCTCGGGCTGGTGAGTACTCGATTCCAGCTCTTGTTGGGGCAAATGGAGAACTAATATCACACCCAAAATTGAAAGCGTCTTTGTTAAATGAACAATACAGGATGAAAATACTGCACCTATTGATTTTGAGGATTTTGGGGATTTTATTGTTAATACTGAGGGCATTATCAAGCAACTATTGACCCTTAATAAAAATAAAAGTGGCGGGCCAGATGGAATTCATGCAGTAGTTAGTTCTTATAAAATTAGCTAGGGAAGTAGGACCATTTCTTCAGCTAATTTATCAGCAGTCTTTGGATCAAGGGGTTGTTACCCCAATATTTAAGTCAGGTAATAAGTCCGAAGCTGCAAACAATAGGTCTGTATCTTTAACTTCAGTGGTTTGTAAAATTCTTGAGCATATCATATACTCTGGCTGCATTAAGTTTCTCAAATCTCACAATCTCATTTCTGATAACCAACATGGTTTCCTGAGAGGGCACTCTTGTGAGACTCAACTTATCCTGGTAGTGCATGACCTCCAGAAGTGTTTAGACAATGGTAAACAGGTTGACATGGTGTTTCTTGACTTTTGTAAGGCATTTGACACTGTTTCACATTCAAAACTTCTGGCAAAAGTTGCAGCATATGGGTTGGGGGACAGGTAACCAATTGGGTAACTTCTTTTTTAAGTGATAGGAAACAAAGGGTCTCACTCAGATTGGTTGACTGTTAAATCTGGTGTACCCCAGGGTAGTGTGTTGGGTCCTCTTTTTGTTCCTCATATTTATTAATGACCTAAGCAGCACAGTTGGCAGTAACTGTAGACTATTTGCTGATGATACTCTAATTTACAAAGAGGTTGATGGTATGGAATACTGTGAAACATCAGCTCTATACTTGAAGGCATTTGAGGGATGGTGTAATACATGGCAACTTCAGTTGAATGAGGGGAAGTGTAGTGTTATGAGGTTAACTTGGGGTAGAAATCCAATTGTGTTCAATTATAGTATGAATGACACTATTCTTCGGAGTGTCAAGTGTTATAAGTACTTGGGGGTTACAATGACAGATGACCTTTCTTGGAAAAAAAAACACATTGATGGTGTTACTGGGAAAGCTCTACAAATGCCTGGAAATGATGTTCTTACTAATGAATGTGCAAGTACACCAACATACACTATGGAATCATGTTCAATGCAAATAGAACTGGAACTGGCTTTGGAATCATCTAATAACAGTGACTATGATGATTCCACAACTATTTCACCTGCAAATAAAATTTCAAACGAAGCAACTGACATTCCAAAAAATGATTCTTTATTTTGCTTCGATGTAGCTAGAGAATGGCCCACTAACCCAAAATTGTTTTTGAAATTTTGCTTGATGGTCGTCTGAAAATGCAAATTGTTCATGCTGGACCATGTAGACCACGGGTATCAGAATTCAAGTTTCCAATAGTAAATGGCCACCAATTTCCAACTTATTACTACTTGAAACAAGAACCTAATGGAACAACATATGAACAAACATGATCCATTACTTCAGCTGTATTTAAAAGAATTGAACATCACAACGTATAACTTATTTAATCAATAAAACAGAACGAACTGATCCAGGTATCTGGAGAAATTTTTTGTCAACATTAAAGTATGACAGGAAACAAGCTAAGTACTTCTCTATAATAGTGGACACAACCACTGGTTTGGCTCACATTGATCAGCTATCAGTAGTCATTTGTTTCATTAAAGTGAAAAACTTGAGTCCTGCAGTTATTAGTCATGTACATAATGGCAGTGATAATTGAGCTTGTAAGGGTGATGAACTGATTGTTGTGAAAAGTCTGCTTCACCAGATGCAAACTTTTCAATTTGTGTTATTGCTTATTATCTGGGAAAAGATTTTTCTTAGTACCAAAGTTTCCAGCAAATTATTGCAAAATGAAAATGCTGATATCTGTCATGCTACCAATGTTTTGCAAGCAAGTGCAGAGGACATGAACAAATTTTGAGATACTTTATTTAAAAATGCTTATAAGAAGCCAAGATTTTTGCTAATAAGTACAATATCCAAAAAAAAATAAAAGGAAATCGAAGTTGCTCAAAAAAATACTGCTTGGAGAAAGAGCTGTAGATGAGATTCAGATCTTAATGCTGATCCCTTAAAAGTTTTTGAAGTCACTACATTCAGTGTACTTGTTGATATGATTGTCAACCAACTTCAGAAACATCTACAGGGACTTGTCAGTTGCAAGTCTGTTTCCATTTCTAAAGCCACACTGCAATCATGGCACCCAATGTCTATAAGTGAAGTTACAAAATCTTTTGAAAATCTGTGCAACAAGTATGTTGACGACATCAATTTGATGGATTTTGTAGCAGAATTTGTATTATTTAAATGAGTGGCTGAAATTTAATTAAAGTATTAACTATTGGTTGTATACCCAAACATTTGTGTGCTTTTCAGCTGTTTTGGTTATCGCAATGACAGTGGCTTCTTGTGAAAGATCATTTATCAAACTAAAGATGGTAAAGAGCTATTTACGTACATCACAAGAAAGGATTTCATCACTTACCATGTATGTTACCCATTGAAACAGAAGTAGCCTTCATATTATACTTTGATGACAGCATATCATTTGCAGGTGCCAAAGCTTGTAAAGGAAAGTTTTTATTTGTTGATTATGATGTTCACAAAATTGTTAGTTTGCCCCCAGATGAATTTTCTTAGCACTAGGGATGGTGACATTTTGGAAAAATTGAAATTGGTTGGATGTTTAAAAAAATCGATTTTAACAATATCAAATTTGAAAAAAATTAAAAACTCGAAATATCAAAAACTCAAAAAAATCAAAAATTACAGAAAAAAACTAAACTAGTATTAGTGACCATTGTAAACCTATTCAAGTATATTTCAACAATGTACAGCAATTTTTTCATTTTTTTAAGTGAAAATATAGTAGGATTATACTATTTATTCTTTTCGCCATTTGTGTTAGAGAACTGAATTCAATGCTTGAAAACTCAATTTAATGCTTTAAAACTTTCGGTATTTTGATATTTTAATTTTTTCATTCAATTTCAATTCGATATAAAAATATTCAAATATTGAAAATTTTTGCCAGCCCTACTTGACATTACAGGAGACTTTTGGAACACTTTTTGATTCTCAAAAGTGAAGTAGAGTTGTTGCCAAAACCGATCACTTCAAACACTGTGTTAGGGATTGAACACCTTCCAAACACAAGTTTTGAAGTGTTTGACAAGTCACTTCCCTGCAACTTTTTCGGGTGTTACTGAACCATCTAACTCACCATGGTCAGCTCCTGTCATCTTGGTAACTAAATCAGTAGGTTTTTGGAGGTTCTGCATTGACTGAATAAAAGTTATGAGAACAGACCCATATCCAATTCCCAATATACAAGAAAACCAAGACAAACTTGATGATGCTGTGTACTTTACAGCACTGTGGATTTCCTCACAGGATTTGGCAGATAGGAATGGAATAGGACTGGATAGGAATAAACCACAAGTAAATTAAATAATATGGGTTTTGGCTATTATCTTCAACCACACTCAATTGTATGTGTAGGATTAATGACCAAGCATATTACGAGTGGAGTGGTGTTCCTCTACCAAGAAGATTTTCTGCTAACAAATGCATATTGGACAGTAACTTTTGATATTCCATTCGACTGGTATCTTATGGAAGTGAAGCAGTTGGAAGATGCTGGAGATTGGTAAAGTGAAATTTTGAAGACAGTTACAGCAAACTCATGAGAACCCTCAGAAAGATGATTCAAGGAAAGTTCTTAAACTCCATAGACAGAGATACAGTTATTACAGAATAACATTTCGATTTTGGGTCAACAGATTAATGAAGTACGTTCTTCTACTTTCACCAAACCTGAACTGTGAAGACAGAAAGAAATGATAGATGCTAGGGGTAAATTGTTAACATTTTTATTTGGGACAGCTGATGGTGACCTGGCTTATTTGACCAAAAAAAGTAGATAAAACAGGCTTCGGTTTGGGCATGGCTGTGCATTTCTTACAAGAACAAGCTACTTATTTAAACAGTTTTGCAGTAAACAATTTGGAAAACAGAAAAGCAATTTTGCACCTAACATGTTTCCAGTGTTCTGGATGAAGATATTGCAAAATCTCGAGCATGTAATTTTTTTGAAGCTACACACTAAACTTTCACAACTTACTTTCACAGCACTGTGCGAAAGCTTGGATATGCTTACTTTGGAAAGACTAACACCTATATTAGTAGCCCCTTCCGATTTATTTCGTATTATTAAAAACGTTAGAACAGCCTTTCCTGTCCACCTGGATATGTTAAAACTGTCTACCCTTGAAAATGATTATTTTTATTATCCTTGGATAACAGCTGTAATTTCTATCAACACTTAAATTATTTGCTCATACACCTCTATGTACTCTTTTTAATTATTTTGACCTGTACAAATTAATTCCGTTGCCCCATGTCTTGCGTGGTATGAATGTGTCCGTATATATGCAACCACATTACCTCTACTTGGCAATATCAAAAAACTTCCAGAACTATGGTATTTGTTGATGACAACTGAAGAGCCCACAAACTGTTATTTTGATGGCATTCGATTGCACAGTGAAAGTTTGTGCTGTTTTTTAAAGAAGCCCTGTGAGGTGTTAATATCCTTTGTTGTTTACATGTTGATTATTGATATGGTCTTCTATAATGTATTATTATTATTATTATGTCAAGCAATGTTAATTTGGGATTACTGTTAAAATATTGCCATTCTATTATTTTTATGGTGCTGGTGGAAAAATATTAGTAATAAATAAATGTTGTTTGCATTTTTGTTTGCTTAAACTTTGAGTGCCTATACTTACTATGCTCTCTGGGGTGGGATTCATAGGAGGTATAGTTGTCGACTCATGATAGGAGACATAGGGTGGTGAAAGGTTTTTCATCAGCATACTGAAATTTAAGTCTATGTCCTATACGTCATGTCTGTCGACTGCAAATGTCATAAGATTCACGAAATTTAACAGGTTGTATCTTCAAAATAGTTGCTCATCTGTTCAATAAGATTTAACTCAATGTGGTTCAATTTGGGTGTTTTTGTAGCTGCAATATTCTGCTTAAAAAGACATCCTGTGTAATCATTTTTAGACTTTTGCAATAGAGGACACCTACAAAAGACAACAAATAGATAAAATGTTGCTAAAACAATACTGACATAAGGATAACTCAAATTCATCAAACAGTAAAATTAGCATCGATTTATTTTCAGCCACAATCAGAAAAAAGAAGTCCTGGAACTTTATTGTCAACACTCAACATTGGAAAGATTTGCAAATTAAATGGGGCTAAAAATATGAATAATGTTTCTTCCTGAAATTCGTTTGGTCAAATGCTTCCAGTTTGTCAAATGGCCTTCATTTGGTCAATTTTTTCATTTGGCCAAATAGCCTTTATTAGGTCAATTTTTTTCATTTGGCCAAAAGACCTTCATTAGGTCAAATGCTTTCATTTGGTCAATTGAAAACATTTAGTTAAACACCTACATTTGAGTATTCATTATATTTGATTCACCAATCGATGGTGAGGGATTGTATTTTTTATTTTCAATTTATAATGGGAAAAGGAAAGTTTCAAGGGAAGTAGAAAAAAGTTTATGATCTGTCAAAATGTGGGAACTGTTGTCCTCTTGCACTTTGTCGTCCTCCACTTCTAAACCTATTCGAAGGAGGTTGGAAATGAACTCGAGGGTTTTCTTCAGAGGCAAATGTGGATCCAATGTCTTCGGTACTTCCGTGAGATGAGCCACGACTTCCAGATGACGAGAAAGATGGAGTCTGTGGAGGTCCGAACTGAGATTCATCCTCAATGGGCCGAAATCTTCCAGCCGAGCCAGATGACACTCGAGGAGGAGGTGAATCAAAAAACTGTGGCTGAGGACGATGTTGAGGACGTTGGAAATCACTGATGTCCTCCTGTTGTGATACAATGTCTCCCTGTTGGAATGACTGACCATCGTCTTGTAGTCCGCCTCCACCTCCATGTTGCTCATCTGGATAGTAACGATCGTGGTAACGGATAGTGCCATTCGATTCTCTCGTACTGTCCGTAATGGGCTTATACAAATAGTCGTTGACAATATAATATTTGGAAGACTGTTTGCAGATATTGTCTCCACCTTCCTGCATACAGATCAGATGGATCTGATGGAATAATGTGCCGGCTGGACACATCCATGAATGACGTACTCCCTCGTTGCAGTAATGAAATACTTCACAACTCAATCCATCATCGGCATAGTAACCCTGTTTCTTACTGGAACACGAGAACTTGGAGTCCTTCAGGAGGAGCTCAAGACGATCTGGCTCAGGTTTTACCTCCTCTTCCAACAATTCTTGACCACCAGCCAATTTTCCATCCTGTAATGGAATAACACTGGTCAATAAAGCTTGGTTATTAAAGAAGAATTTGAAGTTTTCACTTACCACACTTATATCATCCTGAGATGATGGCCTCGAAGCAAACCTCGGAAGGTCTCGGCTGCTTGGACGGAAAGACCGTGATGGTGCCGGTTGTGGTAATGGGTCTTCTTGGAAACTACTGCCACCTCCATCGTCGATTATGTCGCCACTGTCCACCTCTTGACGAAAAGAAGGGCGACTCCTTGGTCGGCTTGCTCCTTCGTCGGAGCTAAACACTGGAGTTTGTCTTCTTGGACCGGGGAAGTTGAAATCCGCTTGTCGTTGAAACTAAATGCAAAAAGCGTTAAAAAGTTCTTTTAACTAACTACACTGGTGCTGAATGGTGAACATTGTCACAACAAAGCTTGAGATTTGTTACTTCAAACAAACAATATTATTTTACTGATGTACTTCCATCCCTCACCTAACTCACTGTTCGGCACCAATGTAGAATTATTTGATCACCCCTCGTACTGTATATACAGTATGTGGTTGTATATTTAGAGTAGTTAAAAGTTTAACTTGAGCAGTATTAAAAGTAATATCATTAAATGGAGTTAACGAACAGAACAATTTTTGGTTTAGTGGTCACATTTAATTGCGTTAACAATATGTAATTTGAATGGTATTAATGCAACCTACAAAAATTCTTTAATTGCATGTTTCATCCAAAAAAATTCCCAAACATACTAAATTTCAGGTCTTTTGACACACTTTCCTTGACAAAAAGTTTAAATATATTGTTAATACTTTTATAAGTAATTATGTCCACAAGACACTCATATTCTGTGTTTTGAAAACAACTGAAAGTAAAACTTTGAAAATGATTTAAAAACTAGAAGAGTAACTGTATTTGATAAGGGGGTTTCAAGTTAACTTGTTTAACAAATAAGCTTTTTATACATTGCTTTCAAAATAGTCGTATTTCAGTTAGGTCGTATTTCAATTAGGCGCATACACGATAGTTTTTTTTTTAAATTTAAGCCTAACTTAAAATTCTTTAAAAATTGGGAATCTGAACTTGCCATAAAAGTCGTAGATGATTCCTTTACTCTTCCAGTTTCTAAAACACCTCCAATTTTGTTTTTAATATTGCTTCTCAAAGGCCACGAATAATTGAGAGTTCTATTATATTTTTTTTCTCTTTCATTTGCATATTTTGAAAATGACTAATAAATCATCTTCACTGAAGTTATAATTAGATGAGTGGGCGCCATTTTTAATCACAATGAAAAATGGGCACAATTGTGCTAAATTTCTCCTATTGCTTTGTTCATTGCATGTTTATTCTTTTTGGAAAATAAGGCCCAGGTCAAATGTTAACCACCCACATTTAGAAGTAATTTTAAAATTGAGGTTGTGTCATCCTTACCCTTCTTTCTTGATTCTGTGCCCATGTAATGGCTACCAGAAGAGTACCTTTTAGTGGAGAAACAGAAAGTAGTTGATTATAATGGTGATAACACGTTAAAATTAAAATAATGTAAAAATCTAAATTTATAAATATGATTGAGCTCAATTATCAATACATGGTTTTCGAGGTATTGCATATTTAGCCTTTTTGAAATAAAAATAGTACAAATGTGAACTTAATAAGTAAAACTAATTGCAGTAATTTAAATTAATCTTAAATTTTACTATAATTGGAATATTAAAAAACAATTAAAGACAAATTGGAATTTTTATAAGGGAAATTAAAGAAAATTTTCAATAATTTAAGAATAATGTTTTTAAAAAGTAACAAAAAATATTGAAAACATTTTATAAACTTAGTTAACTTAGTTTTTATGTACTTTATATAATAGTGATAAAAGTAAATTTATAAAAAGAAACTTAAAAATTAAAATTAAAAAAAAATTGCAATTATTAAAAAAAATTATTGCAATTTTTTTTTTGATTTTAATTAAATTAAATTTAAAAAAAATATTAATATGATAATTTTATTAAATACAGTTATTGTTATTTATCATGTAAACATAATTAAGAGTTTAAGACTTTTTTTTTCAATAGGAAAAAAAAGTATTTGATGAATAAATAACTGAGATCAAAACGAGTAATTTACAAATGTAAAATTCAAATGATAAATAATAAATAAAAACTAAAACAGTTAAAGTTTATTTAATGTAAATTATACGATGCAATAATATTTGGTTTTTGAAATACATATACAGGGGGGTGTAAATAAAGTTTTGTGCAGTTTCAATTTGTAATAAATTCACTTCCATATAAGATATAAACAAACTGTAAAATGTAACTGAAACTGTCACAAAAGCCGACTCTAATACCTCGTACACACATGAGTTAAGAGCCTAGATATAGCGTTTATTTCAAAATGTCTCCGAATGTAGGCGCTGCGATCGTTGTTGATTGAAAAACGGTTTTTTAACGTTTTTTCTCCCGGTTCGAAGTCACATAATAATTAATAGAAAAATAATTTCGCGTGCTAATCTTATAAAAAGAAAACACCGTGAAGCCAATAGATTAATGCACGTGCTAATTTTTGTGTGATTGTTTTAAGTCGTTTTTAATGGGAGTTCTTCAAATGTTTGTGAGATGGTTTTTTGGCCCTATGGGACTTAACATGGAGTTAAAAAACGTACGATTTTAAACGTTATTAAAAAAATAGAAGGACCTTTTCAAAATTTATAAAAAGGAAACATCGTGAAGCCAATACATGAATATATGTGCTAATTATTTTGTTATTGTTCTAAATCATTTTCAATGAGAGTTTTTCAAATGTTTGTGGGACGGTTTTGGGGCCAATGAGATTTAACATGGGGTTAAAAAACGAACGACTTTGAACCTTGTTTAAAAATAGAAGGATCTTTTCAAAAATTATATAAATCGAGCACGTGAAGGACAATACTTTTTATTGCATTTTGCACTTGACTGTATTTTAATTGAGCAATTGTGAGGCGATTTCTTGCAGTTTTAGTAACACCATATAAGAACACTCATTTGTCTGGTTGTCGTCTGCTCAAAACAACAAGATGGACGTGGATCTAGGCTCTTAAATGAATTCAAATAAAATGTGTTTAGGTGAATTATACGGAATCCAGTTAAGGACATATGAACCCAAATAAAAATTAACTTTATTATTAATATTTTAAATTAAAATACTAATCATATTATAAAAGTGAACATTTCTATGATTAAGTATGCTAAATCTTGAATGAATTCATTTTCAGTTGCATTTTAGAGATTTTGTTTTCTATGTTATATACAAGTGAAGTTATTAAAAATTGAAACTGCGCAAGCTATTTATGCACACCCTGTATTTTTTAAATATATTTCGAAGATTTGAGTGCATATTTCGAATAGTTTTTAATGCATATAAATCCGACCTGAAAACAAATACTGTATTAATCCAGTAATTGGCACACACTTATATTTTTTTGAAAGTGTGTGTGGTTAATTTAAAATTCTCTTCCGTTTCTACTTATGGGTGTTTTACTTTTTATTTAAATAATGGTAATAATGATGATGACGCTGGTAATATTTATTGTCCAGGTGGTCGATGGTCGGTTGGCCACCACCGCCCCTCGGTGTCTCTTTGTACCCGGGTATTCCTATGATCCATTCTCGCTCGGTGCCAGACTGTGTTAAGACATCATTACCACCACCACCACTTAAAACCCTTCAATTCTATTCTTATATTTTGTGTTTTATTTGAATTTTCTTCAGTCCGTGTCAATCACATGCACCTTAGAACCCGTTAATTAGATACACTTATGAATAACAATTGGATAACTGTAATTATTTACCTATACTCAGAGCGAGTAACACCTGCGATTTCATGGTTTCTCTTTAAAAAAAAAGTGTCTTTCACCTTCCTTCCTTCCTTTTTTTGTTGTTGTTTTTCTTGCTTGAAATAAAAAAAAAGTTGTCTGTGAATTGAATTACAATAAACAAACAAACAAACACAAAAAAAATGAGTACAAACGATTAAAATAGAAAATCATTATGAAGTTTTATTTAAATTAGAAAAATGAAAACAGAAATTTTTAAAAAGAAATAAAACAAAGAGTATGTCTTAAAACCAACAACGCCCCAATGTGTGTGTTGAAGAAAGTGACGCGCATAGCTAAATCGTTTAAAATGAAATATCTCAGAAATTATAATTGCAATAAGGTTGAAATTTGAGTTGCTTGTTTGTAACATATCAAAATGTTGATCTGCAGAAAGTTATACAATATTGTAAAGAATTACAAAAGTTATTAAATTTTAAAAACTTTAATTTGAATTTGAATTTTTTTTTCTCTCTCAAGGAAATGATTTTTAAGTTAAACTTTAGATTTTTTTTAAAAAAGTTCAATAACGATTTTAGTTTTCTACAAATTTACCTGACTTTTTGTAGAATGGCATTGTCATATTGTTGTCAGAAATCAGTTTCTAATGTGAAGTTTCTATAGATTTCTGAGATATTCAATTTTAAACAATATATAAAATAATAAACAAATATACAGTGTGTTGCAAAACGAACGCCCAAATATGTTAACCCAAAAAGTAAGAAAGAAAGTGGTGCAGCTAAATCGTTTAAAATTAAATATCTCAGAAATTATAAATGCTACACAGTTAAAAACTTTAGTTGATTGTTTGTCATATATCAAAATGTTGATCTACAGAGATTTAAACAAAAGTGTAAAGACTTACAAAAGTTATTAAATTTTAAAAACAGTGATGTGAATGTTAAATTTTCTTCCGAAGGAAACACTACTACTCTTACTTTTTTTTTTTCAAAACTGTTTGAATCCTGTACAAATTTACTGAATTTTTCCTATAATTACTTTGTGATACGTTGTGAATAATCAGTTTTAAATTTCAAATGTGTAGTTTCTGAAATACTCAATTTTAAACATTAAATGTACAGTGTGTCTCGAAACCAAAGCCCAAATCTGTTAACCAAAGCATAAAGAAAGTGGCGCATATTAGCTAAATCGTTTAAAATTAATTATCTCATTAATAATAAATACAACCAGGTTTGAAATTTTAGTTGATTATTAACAACATATAAAAATGTTGACCTTACAGAAATGGTAAAAAATGGTAAAAAAAATTACAAAAGTTGTTAAATTTTAAAAACTGCGATTTTTGAATCAATAATTTTGTCTTAATGGAAACGAAACTTAGTTTTTTTTTCTTCAAAATTCAATAACTATTTTAATTCCCTCTCAGTGTCTTTCAATTTTTTTTGTATAACTACCTTTTGATATGTTGTTAATAATCACTTTTAAGTTTCGAATGTGTAATTTCTATAGTTTCTAAGATATGCAATTTTAAACAATATACTTTACCACCCGCAATGTATACATTGACAATGTACAGGGGCGTTTTTTTTTCTGGGATAATATAGGCTTATTATTTATGAGCGTACCAATACAGTTCAAGCAGAAATTTACATAATGGACCACAAAATTTGATGGACATTTTGAATAAAAAGTTTTATTTTTTAAAAATAAAATTTTACGAGCGTAAAAAGGATAATAGAATTTGTTTATAATGTAGGCCTACTAGATGTTCTTATGATGATATCTTCAATAATAAACTTTTTGAAATTTAGGGTTTTCTATTGACATTGCATGAAAAACTTATTTTCGCCTATTCAAACTGAAACTATCATAAAAGGTATATTTTGAAAGATAATATCATCCTGACAAAACTTTTAGCATTAGCAACAACTATTCTAGTTTCTAAAACACTTAGAAAAAAAAAATTTTTTTCGTAATGTTTCTTCTGAAAAACGTTCGTTTGAAAAATGTAAATTTTCTTCAAACCGCAGGGTTGGAAGAAGAGACTTCCTATAGAACATAATAATTACAATTACAAAAAGTACTCTGCTAGCAGCCAAATAAGGCCTATGGCAGAGAGACATAAAAGTCCACATGCAGCATTAAGCATTGTCATTGTCAACCCAACCAATAATATGAATCTGTCCTAGCAGAAACCTCCCTAATTTTCCTAAAATGGTCAGCCCTGTCCATGTAATAGTGCTTTATGAACATCACTAGACTGTGGTTTAAGACAATCACCACGTGTAATTTTCTCCAAACAATTTCAAACAGTCACTCAGTCCTACGATTTGCCAAACTATGCCATTGTGTAGCAATGACAGCTTCTCAGTGACACTACCTGTAAATTTGTGCCTAGCCACTGCATTGGCGCTATCTGAGAGGAAGTAAACAAAATATCTAGGCAGCCACCTTAAAATTAATTTTCAAAGGGGGCCATAATAAATTTTTTTTAAAAAATTCACTTTTAAGTAATACAATTGGTGTGTTGTACTACTTAAGTTTCTAAACAAGCTTTTAAAACATATTCTGTTTAATATTTTTTTGCATCAGTTATTTTTCTTATAAGATCAAGTTTCTTGTTAAGAGAAGATGATCTAGCGAATATTATCAGCAATTATTATAAAATGAAAAATATCCACATGACCCGGTAGACGAGTTTTTTTTTTTTTCTTCAAGAATTTTATTTTTTAAAAAAATAGGCGTTTTTTTTTTGTTTTGTTACGCATTGTCTGATTTCTGGAATTTGTTTATTCATGCCATGTTTTTTTAAAATATTTCTTAAGGGATGGAAGAAGGTGGTTTGGTTAATGTGAGGGGGAGGGGAGGAGGGAGTTTGGAGGGTTGTTTACCGGTTTGACATGTATCTTATATATGGGAATGAATGTTGGCTGATTTCGGGGCATTTCCACCAAAAAGTCTATCTTTATATTCTACTGACCTAATTTTCTTCTCTCTTAAATTTTGTTTCTTGTTTCCTTCAATTGGTGTCCATGTTAAAAAAATTTTTTTTAACTAGTTCTACTAAATCAGTGAAGCACAACCTTTTTATCTATGGGGCCATTTTATCCATTTTCTAATTGTTTGTGTGGGGGGCCCCATGCTGTTACTGTGTACATACATATCAGTCAATGCTAGGGAGATTGCTGACACTACATGCTGGCAGCAAGCGTCTTGAGGTCGGGTTCAAAGTTTGTGATTGCTACCTTCAGTATAGCACTGAGGTTATCGTTGTTCAAGCGGTTTACTGTGTTGAGATGCGTTTAGTTTTATAAAGGAAAATCCTTGCTCGCAAATGTGCTTCCGAAAAGACTTGCGCACAATGCAGCGTTCTTGTGCAGGTTGTTAGGGATCTACTCGTTAGGAAGACACTTGTAAAAAAATTTCTGTGTTGCGAACTAATCCGACACGAAATCCTTTTACCCCTTACCCTTTATTCCCTTACCCCTTTTACCCCTTGAATGAATTGACACGAAATTCTTCTTACCCTTATTTTTTATTAATTTTTTTTAGTAAATTATAATCTCTGGTTGGTTATTGGGCCACAGTAAATGACAAGGCAGGCCACTGTGAATGGCATTGCGGGCCACTGTGAATGGCATTGCGGGCCACTGTGAATGGCATTGATAGCCACTGTGAATGGCATTGATAGCCACTGTGAATCGCATTGCGGGCCACTGTGAATGGCATTGCGAGCCACTGTGAATGGCATTGCGAGCCACTGTGAATGGCATTGCGAGCCACTGTGAATGGCATTGCGAGCCACTGTGAATGGCATTGCGAGCCACTGAATGGCATTGCGAGCCACTGTGAATGGCATTGCGAGCCACTGTGAATGGCATTGCGGGCCACTGTGAATGGCATTGCGGGCCACTGTGAATGGCATTGCGGGCCACTGTGAATGGCATTGCGGGCCACTGTGAATGGCATTGCGGGCCACTGTGAATGGCATTGCGGGCCACTGTGAATGGCATTGCGGGCCACTGTGAATGGCATTGCGGGCCACTGTGAATGGCATTGCGGGCCACTGTGAATGGCATTGCGGGCCACTGTGAATGGCATTGCGGGCCACTGTGAATGGCATTGCGGGCCACTGTGAATGGCATTGCGGGCCACTGTGAATGGCATTGCGGGCCACTGTGAATGGCATTGCGGGCCACTGTGAATGGCATTGCGGGCCACTGTGAATGGCATTGCGGGCCACTGTGAATGGCATTGCGGGCCACTGTGAATGGCATTGCGGGCCACTGTGAATGGCATTGCGGGCCAAGGGTTGTGTACCACTGTACTAAATAAACCACTGATGACTCGTGATGAGAGATCTTTCTTTTATTATACATTAACCTCTTCGACTTTTTTTATTTTTTCTCAAAAAGAACAATAAGATAATGTAAATTGCCTTAGTTAGAATTTATTATGTTGTTCACTTGTTTGCATCTCTAAATTGTAATTTCACTTTTGAGCTCATCTTTTTTTGTTGTTTTGGTCTTCATGTTTTTCAAAAGAAGAAGAAGAATTGTTAGATTATTTTCACTTCTCATTCTTGTTTTAACCTATTTCTAATGGTGAATTTTTTTTAATTTAAATAAAGCAAAAAAAAAACTTGATCACGAAGATGATATTCCATTGTTAAAATTCCAAACTTTTTTTTTTATATATATATAATAGCAATATTAAAAAAAAACTATTCTCATAACTTTCATTTCTCCATTTTTACTTGTAATGTTCCCTGTGACTTAACAGAAATTTCAAATAATTACTTTAATTAGACACAAAATGGAGATAAACTTCATTGTGTTTTTTTTTCTGTATGGAAAGTGAAATTAAACTAAAATAAAATAGATTAAAAAGGTGGTTGAATAGGTTTTTTTATTTTGCTGTTTTGTCCTAATGCTATATGCTCCATAGACGTTTTTCGTAATATTTGGTTGCAAAAACATCAAACGAACTTTTTTTTAGAAACAATATTACTAAGAAAAATTCAATTGATTTTCAAAATTAGAATGGTAAAAGATTATATTGAAAAGTTTTCTCATTGCCAATATGTTAAAAAATAAACATTTTATAGTTCAGTTTGAAAATGACCCGTTTTTTGCGGGGTTTTTCCATTGACATTTCATGAAAAACTGTTTTCGCCTTTTTCAAACTGTCATAAAAAGTTTGTTTTTTGAGATCATGAAAAAACTTTTAGCATTATCAGTTATCACCAACTATTCTAGTTTATAAAACACTTTGAATTGTGTTGTAATGTTTCTCCTGAAAAACGTTCACTCGAAAAAAAAGGCCTCCTATAGAACATAATAATAGCCACTGCAAGTACCACCATCCGGGGAAGTAAAACAAAATAAATATCTATTCAGCCACCTTAATTTATAAATACATTATTGTTTTTTTTTAACTTAATTGGTGGCTGATATTTATTTTAAGTGTGTTAAAAGTTCACATAAATTATCATCACGAGCAATAAAATGAATAGATCAGGAACAAACAAAGAAAAATTCAATGTTTGTTTAAAACTAGACTGACAATTTCAAATTCTAAAAGTATTTAAATGGTTTTATCTGTAAATTATGACCTTTTTATGGCAGGTTTTAAATTAATATTTAAATTTTACATTTCGTTTGCATCAATGGTTTTTGGCATGAAAAGGATTTTAAGCTGCCATAAAAAGATGATTTTTAAAAATATTTTTTTTGCAAAAATATAACATCATCATTGACTTATATTCTAGTTTCTAAGAAAAATCTTGCTTTTAAACGTTTTCACATAAGTTACTTCTGATGAAAGTTTTTCACTCTCTTCGTAAAGATAAGTTAATGATGAAAGGGAATTTTTTCAAAGCGTTTGATAAAAGTAAAACAAAATGCACAAATGAATTCACTGATTTTCCAAGTGCCTTAAAAAGTTTATTTTAAAAGATACTTATCAAAATACCTTTATCATGGCCATCAATGGGACTTTCCTAGTTTCTAACAAACTTGTTCTGTTTTTGATAAATGCTTTTGATAAGTTTTTCTTTGCTTTTTAACAGAGTTATTATTGAGTTAAGTTGAATGATTGCATTTTTTCAAAGCGTTTGATAAAATAAAGCGGACCCCGCTTTTCAAACGGAAATAAAAGATCGTTTTGAAAGATTTCATGATAAAAAAATACTTCCATCATGAACATCTACTATTCTAGTTTCTAACAAACTTTGAATTTTTCTAAATTTTTCTCACCTGAATTTTTCTAAATTTTTCTTAAACTAGAAAAACTAATTATAATTGGAGCGACAAAAAATGAACTTTTTTTCAAAATATGCAAAATTAATTTTATTTTTAAACTGTGATAAAAATAAAAAATTTCATCATAAACATCTACTATTCTAGTTTCTAACAAACTTTGAATTATTAAAATATTTCCTCTAAGTATTGCTTTTTTTAACTAAACAAAACTAATAATTAATTATAATTGGAGCCACAAAAAAATGAACATTTACTAAAGATGCAAAATCAATTTGATTATTTTTAAACTGTGACAAATAAATTATTTAAAAAAAAAACCATAATAAACATACACTGTATACTATTTTTATTTCTAACAAACTTTGAATTATTAAAATATTCTCTAAATGTTGCTTTTTTTAATAAACACAAATAATAATTAATTATGATTGGAGCCACAAAAAAATGAACATTTTCTAAAGATGCAAAAAAAATTCATAATTTTTAAACTGTGATAAAAAGTTTATTTATAAAGATATCTTAAAAAAATACTTGCAACGTATAGCCCATTACTATTCCAGTTTCACAGTAGTTTTTTTTAATTATTTTTGCTTTTTATAAATGAAATATGCAAATCTCTGTATGAATGAACCTGTGTGGGTGGATTTTACTTTGTAAAACCCTCTACTTCTGATAAAAAAAATTGATAAATGAGAAATTTCACAAAATAAGAAACTGCATAAAAAAAACTATTTTAATTTCATATAAGTTCTGACTGAGCTTAATTAAAATACATAATTATTTAAAAATAAAATTAACCCATTAATTTTAAATTAAAATAGTTTAGGAAGTTTATAAATATGATGGTTAGTTTGAGGATGGTGAAAATTGTGGCATAATAATGGATATATAGAGTATATTTAAGATAAGTATGCATGACTTACCTTGTTTTGGCTTTTCTCAGATGAAAGTTGTTGTCAGTGTTTTTTCTACCAGATCCAATGCGAAATCAGCAGCAGACGACCACCTGAAGCTTTTATATGAGATTCGAGTGAGTGCGTAATTAAGTCCATGAGAACCTATGGCAAAAGAGGCCACGCCCACCACTACACTTGAGGCCTACTTCTCACCAAGATTCATCATCAAGTCACTTATGTATTCTTGAATAAGGATAATTCAATAGGTTTTGCTCAAAATTTAATGATTGACCATAAAGTTATTGCAATACTTTCTCAAACATGATGCTGCTACTCACGGCATATGGTCCCGTTGGCAATGCAACGCAACGCCATATCTTGTAACATTCCCTGTTTAATGTATCTGCAGTTGAGAGCTATTAAAGAAGTACTTCATTCAACTGATCATTTGTCTTGTCTGTTCATTCATTCTTTAGGAGTTCTATGAGAGTGGTTCAGGCACCAAGGCAAGATCTGGCCTAAAGTATTTGTTAATACTTTAGGCCAGATCTTGCCTTGCTTGCTCTCCAATCCAAAGGTGGTTCCCACCCGAAACAAAGAGAGTTTAGGCCTGAGTCATCTAACAGGGAGCTCTAGTGTTGTCTATTGGTTTTCTCCACTTTGAACATCATAAATTGGATTTAATTTTGGAGCAATACAAGTAAATGTGACATTCGACAATGTCTGGCAACACTGTGGCTATAGGTGGCTGTGACTCATAAGCATACTTAAAAATTGTTGGAAACATGCTTAAAATGTGGCCATTTTATCAAGTACTTCAAGACACTATTGGCTTTTGGCTATTTGCTGCCCAGGGCAAGAACTGATTGGAAGATTATTTATAGTTTGATACTTTAAATTAGGAAGGTTCACCAAATTAATTGCTGTCCAGGGTTGGTGCCCTGACCTAAAGCGGGCACTACTCCAAGAATCCACAATTGTAATGAATTTTCTTGGAGCACTTTCTTTTACAAAAGTGAGATGAAAATTTCTTTTTAGAGGGTGGCCCCTACTACTGAATCTTTTTTTTTTATTATTTTGCAATGCAAGGATTTTCTTTTTTCAATTTGAAACAGCCATGAAGACCTGTAGCATATGTACAACAGTAAAAGTGCAGTGTGCAAAATGCATTATTAGAACCAGAAATTATAAATCTGATTAGCTTTGCAATGTGGCCAGGTACAGCTAATACACTGCATTGTCAGAAGTATACAATTGCTACTGAAATTGTTACTGAAAAATAAAATTCAGTAATCTTTTCTTTTAAAAGTTCAGTTCAGTCACCAGTTCTCTCAGCCATTAGGAATTATTCTGGTAGAAGGATTGGTTACTCATAATAAGAGCTGATTTCACCCAAAGCCTAATACAGACCAGGCGATAATTGCATGTAAACAGCGGCTTGACAACATCTTCATCGGACACAGCGACTTGTATCTGAAT
Source organism: Brachycybe producta (assembly GCA_036925085.1). NCBI lineage: Eukaryota > Metazoa > Arthropoda > Diplopoda > Playtdesmida > Andrognathidae > Brachycybe > Brachycybe producta. The sequence continues at coordinate 6,844,568 of JAUPFP010000001.1, read as the reverse complement.
ACATGTCTCCAGTGATGTTGCGCGCCCAAACCGAATTCAGTATCTGTTGTTCACTACATTAATCCTTCACAATAAAATCCTTTGTCACTTGTTCGCTTCTAAGTACAGACACTTAGCAATGTTTTCCATTTGAAGTGGGAAGCAGAGAAACAAGCCAGGGGGAGTCAATGGCCCTGCATGTGGGAGACAATGGTGTTTATCAAAGTACTTCTTTCTCTTCATGCGAGCATGCTGCAGATTTCAATGATTGAGTCTAGCTGCATGTTTCCGGAGGGACTCTCCCAAAGTTATGTTCTCGAGCTCGTTATTTGCATTCATCACGGGACACTGGCATGAATGAACCTGTGTACCGTCGTTTTCTTCTCTCGCCCGAACATCAGGCGATACTCTTGTTTCGAAAGTTCTCGCAGTTTGCATAAATACTCGTGCATTTTATTCATACCAAGTGAAGCATTTGCTCCAGAAATCTGAGCAAAAGAGCAAGTACTCAGTGTTATTCATGCCACCCAATCAATGATAGCAGTGATATGCTTTCCTGTCAGACATGATATGAAACATTTATTACATCTGTGACATTTAAGAAGAAGCAAAAAAGGAAAATATGGGACAAAACTTTTTGAATGTCCCTTTTACTATGATTACATGAGTGTCCTACATAAACAGACATTTAATTTATAATTTAAATCTGTTCGTAATTTTAAACTGTTGATTCACTTTTTCTGTAGTTGGCCACATTGGTTTTATTCTTAACTTCAAACTTTAATTTGAAATATATAAAAAAAACAATTGTATTAAAAATTCGAGATTGAAAAGAGGATTTTTTTTAATGATTAAAATAAACAATAATAAAAAATTTTAGATAATGGTTTATCTGAACGTCAATTGAGTCATTTTAATCTCATTGAACTCCTCTTTAGCGTGAGGAGTCGATGTCACTTTTTTGGGTGTTCATTTTTTTTTTATAAATATCAAAAGTTAATAGAAATAATGGTTAGTTTGTTTGTTTTTTTGCGAATAAAAAAATGATTCAAATTCTACTATATAAGAGCCTATATTAAAAATCTAAATGATACATAAATGCCAATATTTTCAACCTTTCTAAAGTGTTCAAAAAAAATTCAAAAACTTGGTTCAGTTATGAATAAATGGAGCGTAAAGACCGTACAATGTTAGATGTAAATAATATGGAGGGAAAATTACTTCATTTTTTTTTTGGAAGCCATCTTTATATCATTAATATCATTATTATAGTTAATTTTAAAAAGATATGTGGATGTCGCTCGTTTTATTCGAGGTCAACTTACAATTTTCAAACAAAAATTGCTCCTTTTTATATAATGACTTATGTTATAATTTATGCATAATTATTAAATAATAACCCTAATAAATCAGTATTTTATATAAATTACTAGTAATTGCAACACTTGATACAAAATATTCATAGCTATAATTTTTTTTACATCTTCAGCAAACGAAAAAAAAAAAATTGTAAAAATTATCACTAAAATCCGGTTGAAATAATAAAATTGTACAAAAGTTATAAAAAAAATTCTGAAACACAAAATTGTCTTTAAAATCAGTAAAATAAAATTGTGATCAGGATGGGTAAAAATTATTCATTGTTTTTGAGGATTAATATTGAAATCAATATTTTAGGTTTCAGAAGTTGGTCTAGTTTTTTAAACTTTGTATTTGTTTGAAAAAACATTTTAAAGTTTTTTTTTAAAATAAAATTCTAAAGATTTTGTAATTTTTTTTTGCCTACATTTAAACAATTGATTTCGGAAATTTAAAAAAAAAATTCCGTTAAAGTGTTCAAAGTGTTAAAAACTACATTATAAAAAGTAGAAGACTATATCACTCGAGTTTTGAAATTTTCATAATAAAATCTTGAACAATGAAACTTTTTATTAATTGAATAAAGACGTTTGTATGGCTTGTTATCATTAGATTCAATTACGAGGTGAAAATAAAATTTATCCAATCAAAATTGATTTTTACCTTCTTTATTAATTAACCTTCTTTAAACAGAACATTATTATATTCAAAGTTAAATTTGAAACATATAAAATATGTTGAACTTAACATAATCATCTTACAAGATTGAATTGCTCTTCTAGTTTTTAAAATACTTTTTTAAAGTTCTTCAAAAAGTTCATATGAAATTGCGAAATAAATAGATTTTAAAAACACTTTGAACGTTTTAGTTAGAACTTCTGAACTTTGATGAGAAAGTTAAATATTAGAAGGGTAAATGAATGACGTAAAATTACATTCATGTTGATATTTTTTAAACTTATTTACGCCATTATTTAAGGTGCAACACTTCAAATAATTGAAAACTAGGCGATTTTTAAACTGAAGTGGAAAATTTAATTTTAAAGATATTAACAGGAACTTCCTCTTAATTTTTTCTAGTTTCTAAAATAATTTCCAGTTGGTTTTCCAGAAATATGGCGGTTTTTTGTGCTCAGTTTTCTACCTTTATTCACTTTTAAAATATTTGAATTCTTTTCAAATATGAATTTGAATACTGTATAATTTAGAGCAATTCTATTGATTTTAGAAAATATTCTTCAAATAAATCACCCAAAAGGATCCTCTCGAACAAAATGAATATTTATTTCAAAATTGCCCTGTTTGTCAAGGATTTAGTCTACAAATTGTCTAAAGGTTGGACACATTGGTCAGTTTTGTGAATCAAGGCAAGTGTCCGACATATGAACATATTTCTATTCATTCTTCTCATGACTAATTGACCCATATGTTCTTGTTTTGAGGTGGATAGCCTTCTCCCCTCCCTGTCTTTGTATTTCCGAAGGTGATGGGGAGGGAGGAGGGGTGGGGTGGAGGGTAGGGATCCCATTGAGAGAGTAAGGAAATTACTCCACCCAAAAATGAAAATGTGTTTTGCATAATAATAAGTTACCACAGAAAAAAAAACACATTCGCCTTCAATCAGACACATTCCAGAAATATTTTTCTTCCAGTTTGCATCAATTTGGTTGAAGTTTTTTTTCTCCTTTTTCTTAACAATTGTTTCAAACTGTACAATTGTTATTTTGTAGATTTGCGGTGGTTTAAAATAACACCTTTTTGCTTGCTACTCTGGAAATTATTTTTTTCTTCAAAGTTTATATACAGAGTGTTTAGAAAATAATGACGTTTGTTAAGTTTTCAATATAATTTAAAATTCAAAAGGAAAACTTGGCATTTTGAACTTTAACTTGAACCCATATAGAACACTGATCAATAAAACAGGGTTATTCTATGTTTGAAATCTTGTTCTGAGGGTTCAAGATTCAAGTTAAAGTGCAAGTGCAAGTGCTACGTTTTCTGGCCTCAACCTGAAAGTCAAGGTATCTTTCGCCTGATTTTGGAAAAAAAAGAACTTATAAACGAAAAACTTATATATTTTATGTTTAGATAAACAATTTTGAGAAGAAATTACGTGTTTTAGTAATAAACATTTTGTGACAGGTTGAGAAGAACCAAATTTTAATATATTTGTTGAAACCCGTCGTGCAACTTTCACGAAAGGAAAGAGACTTATAACTCAAGCAAAAGAAAGATGGAGAAAGTTGTCGCCATCATTTCTGCTTTATTTCGCATTCAATGACTCTCGCTGCATTACAGCAGGAAACACAATGCATCTTGTTTTTTAATTTATGTAAGAAGAAAGAAAAAAAAAGAAGGAATAATGCTCCTGCAGGACGCCTTTCTATTGGCTAATAGAATGTAAGTCCACGTAGCATAATCATAAAAATTTGAAACAATTTCTGCCGATTTTTTGCGAAATAAATAGAATAGAATTATTTAAATGAGGCAAATTTTTATTTTCAGTCGCATTTTCAACTGTCTTTTTCTGCTATGTGGAATTTTGGTTTGACTGACTGCCAAAGCCACACAATTATTTTTTTATAGACACCATGTATATTTTGAAATTTCTGAAAATTGAAAAGCAAACTTCCGACTACGCCTTTTTGTCAGATTTTTTTAGTCAGTCTTTTCTTTGCTTATGTGTGTGTTTTGAGGAAGAGAGTTACTATTAATGAAAGATAATATGAGAAATGCTTTTAAATCTATGGATTCTGTTCAAATTCTATGTGTATGTGTATGTGTGGTATGTGTTCATTTCACTTGTTTGCTGCTGGTTATGTTAATTTTTGTGTCCACAAGGTTTCTGACAAAAAAAGATGCACCCTGCAACTGCATCCGGTCTCATGTGATATAAATGCCCACCAGAAGCAGTTAGGCGCAGCTAGAAACGTTTGTTCTGAATGGGTATTTAATTTTGTTACGTGTTTGATTCTGTTTGTTATTGGTCTGATGCTCATAAAAGGGCGGGGCTAACAGAATTTTTTTGGCTGCGCGCCCACCATCACCAGTGGTCAATGCAGTGCAGTGGTCAAATGACAGTGGCAAACATTTTTGTATTTTTTTTTCTTGTGTTGTATTCAGTATATACAAACATAGACAATTTGCAGGGGATTTTATGCACGAAAATAAATTTGCATTATGGGTTTCTGACATTTCAGCAATAGTGCTGTCTAAATGGCCTGCTCTGGATCTGATATAGATCTGCTCTGTTTCGTGATGTCACATCATTACAGTGAGAGCAGTAGCCTACTAAAAAAGCAAGCAAGAGTTTTGATATTATGACGAAAATACTTGAATGGACAGTAAATATCAGATCTGTACAAAGATGGCGGATGCCATTGTAGCGACCCCTATAAATGATTTTTATAATATTAACATACTATTGAGGTGCTCTTTGAGAGCATATACAGCTCCCTTTGTTCTTGCTTAAAAAAAAGCAAAGAGAGGGCTCCAAAATGTCAGAACAATTATTCTCTACTAAAGTGACACTGATCTGGAGCTGCTCTCATCCAACACGGACTCCTTTTCTCTGCTTTTAGTTTTCAGAGCAGGCCATTCGGACAGTACTAGCTATACTGGAACACATTTCAATAATGTTAGTGGATTTTTATCTTTGTATTTTGACAATAAATTTTGCATGATGTAATTGGACTTTTGTCCTTCTGCCACAGGCCTTCTTGGCTGCTTTGCAGAGTAATTTTTCAAATTCAAAATCAAATTTAAATTAGGAGTTTTAATACCAGAGTAGTTGTTCAAATTTTAATTAGGTTTTGTAACATTCTTGCAATTGTTATCAGTGTTGATGGCAGTACTCCAAATTGATTGTTGCTAACCTAGTTACTCTTCTAGTTTCTAAAACACTCTTCAACTTTTTTTAAATTCAAATTTAAGTTGGGTGTCTTTTATACTCACAGTAATTATTTAAATTCTAATTAGTTCTTGCAACATTTTTGCAATTGTTATCAGTGTTGATGGCAGTACTTCAAATTGATTGTTGCAAACATTCTTGTAACTACTCCTCTAGTTTCTAAAACACTTTTTTTCCTTCTAAAACAGCATAGTAACAACCATAGTTCTAGTGTTGAGGTATTGTTTCAGACTTGAAATTTAATAGGAACAACTTGGAGATGGTTTGTGAAAGTGGGTGAAAGTTTTGCTTTAGGAAGTAAAAAATCACATAAAAAAGAATGAAATGGATGAACGCAGAATTTGTACTGGAATTAATTAATCGAATAATTTGGAGTAATTAATAATTGCATTCTTGAATGCTAAAAGGCGTTGTTAACAGTTGCAAACTGATTGGGGAAAAAAAAACGTTCTTACGGATTGAAGGAAGCATTCGCTTCTTTTTTATTTTTCGGCTAATTACTAAATTACCTGCTGATATTGTGTTTTCACGCATTTTACTTTTTGAAAGCGAAATTACAATATGTAATCTAAAAAAAAAAAGGAGAAAATCATTTTGAAAAATGAAATCTTGTTTTAATTTTAGTTAACCACCCACCCCACCCTTCCACCCGGTTTTTTGGGATGGAGTAGGAAAATATGCCGTTTTTGTTTGGTACTTTTATTGACCAACTAATTATTTAGGCCAAAACTTTTCCTACAAATGAAAATTCAAAAATGCGTAAAATATTTTTTTTTTTAGAAATTGTGCGTGTCATCTAAATTGAAAATGTATTTTAAAAAAAATGCAAAATATGGTTTAATATTTGTTTTATGCAAATAAAAAACACTTATCCTATAGATCTTGAAAAAGCATATTTAATTGTCTGCAAACAATTAATATATAGAATTGCAAAATGTAAAATAAAAATGAATTTGGTATAAAAATATTTTTGTAAAGTTGTTTTTCTGCCAAATGGATTTTTTTTTAAAAGAAATAAATTGAAATTATGCAATTTTGTGTAAATTTTCAGCATTTTCATTTTTTTTTGGTTAATCAACTTATAATACTGCATAAACAATATGCCACTGATACAAGAAAGTGTAAACGGGAGCTTCTCGAACTGTATTTACTCTTTAAGGTGCAAAATAAAGAGTAACTTGAACTTGTTTTAGAAACTAGAAGGGGTAGATCAATCACTTAGATATTTTTTTATGTTGATATCTTTCATGTGAGTTTGAAAATGACACACTTTAAAGCCCGTTACACACCATAAATTATGTTTTAAATATTTGAGTGAATTAAATGATAAAAGTTTTCTTGAATGATTTTGTAAATAAAATGTATAAATTAATTTATAAGTATCAATTGGTGGTTATACACATGTAAAAGTATTTGAACGTTTTTACCTAAAACAAAATGTGGGCAGAACAGTGCGTAGTGTAACAGTTTATCGTATATCTAACCTTGTGACATTCAAGACAAGAGAATTGGGGGGGGGGAGATGTGTGCTAAATATGTAGCATAGCGCATCGTATATAGCTTTGTAAATTACATAAGAATGATGCTGATCCAGAAAAAGCGCTCTAGTAGATTTGATCATTCAAGAAAAATAGAACATCTTCTAAATTAATGCAACTTTGAACAAATAATTTAACATTGAAGACATATAATTGATGGTGTATATTTTTTAAAATTTTTGACAAGAAAAAAAGCACATTTTTAAAAATATCAACATGAAAATACCTTTTAAGTGTTTAGCTACTCTTCTAGTTTCTAAAATACTTTCTTAAAAAGTTTAGTTTGAAAGACGCGAAAGTGAATTAATTTATTTGATAATTAGAACCTTTCAAATTTTCTTTCTTATTGCTGCTTCTGAAATATTGAATAATTACCTAACCTAACCCGACCTAACCTAATAATTACCAATCTTGTATTTTTTTAATCACAAAGAATTCAACTTTTTATGGAAAAACAATGCAAAATAAAACATTTCTCAAAAGTGTGAATTGGTTATTGGTGACATAATAATTCGATATAACAGGCCAATGTCAGACTAGTTTTTTTTGTAGAGCAATTTTTACTTATAATTTTATTGCTGATTTTAAAAATCATCAATGCTCAAGGTTTTTACTAGTCTATAAATTTAAACATGGCAAGTTAAAATTAACAAGTGCGTCTACTAAGTCTACAAATAGATTTTCTAAAGCCGTGGAGAGTCGCGTTAACTCAACAAATTGTAGTAGTGTTGCACAACAACACCACACGCAATCCCACTCGCAACACGCATTTTTGTGGTGAATAATATTTATGGCGAATAAAATTGAACTATTTTTGTGTACATTTCACAATTTTGACTTATTTTTTGTTCACAATTTTCAATGTTTTAATTCAGTTTTTTGTGTGCTTATTTTAAGTCTCAACTTTCATAATATTTTTAAGAAACATGCTTATTTGGGAATGAACTTTCATTGTTTGTGTTTTTCACAACTTTTTTATCACAACTTTTTCACAACAATATGTATTTTTTGATTTTCATTATTTTTTCAACAATTTTTTTCTTTCACGTTTTATTATTTTTTCTTCGTAAATTTTTCGTTATTTATATTTAAGAAATAATATGTCTCAATTGATATTTTTTTTCAAAAAATTTGGTTATTTTACAAACAACTTTCATTAAGCTTTTCACAACTTTACCTTATTTTTGTTATGATTTTCATTATTTTTCCAGTAATGTTTTTTTTAACAATTTTCATTATTTTTCCAGTAACGTTTCTTAACAATTTTCATTATTTTTCCAGTAATGTTTCTTAACAATTTCCATTATTTTTCCAGTAATGTTTCTTAACAATTTTCATTATTTTTCCAGTAATGTTTCTTAACAATTTTAATTATTTTTCCAGTAATGTTTCTTAACAATTTTCATTATTTTTCCAGTAATGTTTCTTAACAATTTTCATTATTTTTCCAGTAATGTTTCTTAACAATTTTCATTATTTTTCCAGTAATGTTTCTTAACAATTTTCATTATTTTTCCAGTAATGTTTCTTAACAATTTTCATTATTTTTCCAGTAATGTTTCTTAACAATTTTCATTATTTTTCCAGTAATGTTTTTTTAACAATTTTCATTATTTTTCCAGTAATGTTTTTTTAACAATTTTCATTATTTTTCCAGTAATGTTTTTTTTAACAATTTTCATTATTTTTCCAGTAACGTTTCTGAACAATTTTCATTATTTTATCCAGTAATGTTTCTGAACAATTTTCATTATTTTTCCAGTAATGTTTCTTAACAGTTTTCGTTATTTATTTATTTTTTTTTCGTATTTTCGACTTAACTCCTGAATTATTTTTTAAAGAAATTTACAATTTTCATTATTTTGTTCAAATTTTGTTTGGCTTATTTTATCATAATTTTATATCTCTTTCCTCTGAAAATATTTGCTTACTTTTATTTAAATTTTCTCAACAAATTTCAGTAAAAATTGTTTAAACCTACCACGCAAATTAACAGTATTTCCTACAGGCTAATCTGTGTTGTTTTCTGGAAGTAAATTATCATTTTAATGCAGGTTAATTGAACAAAATGAGTAAAAAAAAACCCAGTTTTTTTAAGAACATACCATTATTAGGTAATCATTGATAACCGCATTAATATTATTATCGTAAACTTTATGCGGAAGTATTGCATGCTTATCACTCCCCGTCTTGCACTCCCTCATCCCCCCTCCCTTCTACACCAATTTCAAACAAAAATTTGCCAAAAAAAATATCCTGAAAACTTGTTTAATATTAATAATATACAGTATGTCTCAGAACCAAGCAAATGGAGCAAATAAATCGTTTAAAATTAAATATCTCAGAAAGTGTAAATGTTACACATTTAATACATTTGATGATTGTTAACAACATATCAAAATGTAAATTTATAGAACTTTAAACAACTTTGAAAAGAATTAATTAAGTTATTGAATTTGAAAAACTTGAGGTGTCTTACATTGTAATTTTTTTGTTCTGATGGAAACATTTTTTTTAAACTTTGACTTTTTCTAAATTAGATTTTCACCAATTTTATTTAATTTTTTGTGTACAAATTATATTTTGATTGTTATTAACAAAAATCCTCTTCAAGATGTTCAGTTTCCTTGAGATATTAAACAACAGACTGTAAAAGCCAATTTTACTTTGATTAATAAGATTGGGTTTTGGGTTTTGTGACATACTGTATATGTTGAATTTTTGGGGGAGGTGAGGGGAGGAAAGGAAGGAGGTTAAATTTTTCTTATATTTTTCATTGCGTGTATAATTTGTGTTCAAAAGTGAAGTCATGCAAAAATTTACTAATTTCCCTTTTTTTCTCGTATTTTGTTCTTCGTATATTTGAAGATAACATTGAACTAGATTCCACCTCTGGATTGCTCAGGTGCTAGAAAGGAATACATAATTTGTTGTTATTCACTCAATAAAAGTGGTCATTTCATTAAAATGTCACTACAGTATTATAGACTTTTTTTTTCAGGGTGTTCTAATAAGTAGGACTCGGGACTTTTATGCAATATCAAAGCAAATATATTTCTCAATTTGTGGCTCAATCGCTCATTGGATCTGCACGAGTCAGGGCCTCTCGAATAACTGAACACTCAACCCTCAGTTGACAAGAGCACGAGCTAGACAATTCAACAAGGGCACGAGCCCAAGCCTGAGTACAATTACGAGCACGAGTAGTATAAACGCACCCTTACAACAACTTTTTAATAAAAAATGCTGGTTAGAGGCTAGATGCCTGGTTACTATCAAGTTGTCAATTAGAAGGTTCTAGTCTCTAACCAGTATTTTTTGATAGAAAACACCATAATTGTTTGTTGGTCTAAACGGGGAGTTGTTACTTCACAATTGGACCTTGGGCCACAGGTTGCAGAAACATTTGCTTGATATTGCATTAAAATCCGAGCCCTAGTCACCAACTTTTTATATACTTTGAAGTTAAATATTATGATGTTATATTCTATATTATTTTATTTAAAAAATTTCTATTTAAAATCAAGAAAATATAAGCCATGTCTTTAAATTTAAAAAAAATTACAAATAGAAATTGCCTAAAATATACACAAATATTAATTTGTGCATTTTTATGCACAAATGCCACAATAAATGCTAAATAAAAATATGCATTTATATGCACAAATGTTAATTTATGCAGTTTTATGCACAAACGTCACAAAAATATGCAAAATAAATATTTAGTAGTTATTGCACAATGCACAATTTGTGTGTCACAACTTTCAAACAAACAGCATCCACGAACGCAATCATGTAGCAATTTAAAAAGTCAATTATGATGCATTACCCATGATGCATCTTAACATAACTTTACTAATAGGCCTCTATATAATGATATATTTTAGAAATTATTCTTTCTCGTGGAGGCGAGACTAAGAGCATTTGGCACATAAGCCACTTTTCAGAGTCAATTTTCGACTGCAAAAAAATGGGAAGTCGGGATTGTCACCAAAACCAACCACCTTGAGTTCTTCCCATAGAAAATACATTGCAACCACAGCCCCCAAGCACCTTGGACTTAGAATTTGCAGTCCAACTCTTAAAAGTATATGTTCAAATACAATAGTAGGAGTTTTCAAATGAGTTTCACGCACATAAGCTGTTTTCAAATGCAGCCTAACTAAGGCAGTGCAATATTTCGATCATCCGATGCTTAATTTATGTCGTTCTGATTTTTTAAAAATAAATTTCAAATTAAAAAAAAAAATGAGACGGATTCAGTTGTCCTTGGCCCTAATCTACAAATAACAATTGTTTATGTCTTTGCTTGTACCTGTTGAACGGGTTTCACGTGAATGTGTGTATAAATGGTACGAAAGAGGTTACAATGTAGGCCTGTTGCCTGCCTGTGTACATGGGCATATGAGGCATTCTCAGGCACTCACGAGATTTATAACACGTGATAAATTAAATGGTGAGCTCCATTGGTTGGAACATCCGAAGCCGCCACCGCCACCAAAAGCTTTTTTTTTTGACAGTTTTATTTTAAATGGTGCAATTGTTACAGTAATATTGGTGGTTGTAGGCAAGACTGAAAAAAAAAAGAAAAAAAAACAATTGACATGTATAATTAGCCAAATTTAGAGCAGACTTAATATTTATTCCATTTTAGGACAGAAAGAGAGGTCTGAGAAGTGAGAAAGAGAGAAAGGAAAATTAGAATTAGGTTTTAAAAGGATCACATAAGTAAAAAATAGAATTAATCAATCAGACAGAATAAGGGTTAATTGCAAGCTAAATTTCTGCTTTCGTTTGCTGTTTAAGGGTTCGCACACATTACAACAGAAAACATTTTTATTGTTCAATTTTTAGAAAATGGGTGGGGGAACAAAAAATTAGAAAAAGACATAAAGAAATGTGATGCAGCTAAAATATGGGTTTGTAATTGGCTGATTAATAAAATGTGGCAGAATAGAATCAAAAGTTGAAACAATTTCAGCTTTAATTTGCATTTAATGGTTCTCACACATTACATTACAAAACATTTCAATGACATTGTAGAATTTCTAGAAAAAGGGCGAAAAGAATTTTTTGCCAACTCTGAATTGACCTAACTTTTGAGGAGCCCATTGCACACAGGAAATGAAGACATGTGCGTTTTGCAGACTTCACTTGGAATGTATTGGACCCGGTTCCATTCCCGCTCTTCCAGTTCATGTGTAATAAAGTTTCGAAGTTGCACTGTCACTGTAGAAGCACCTCAATGACGCCCATTCTGAATTGGCTTAGCTATTGAGGAGTATATTGCACACCATAAATGAAGACATTGTTGTCTTGTAGGCTTCATTGGGAATGTATTGCACCCAACAGTTCCATTCCGGTTCAACTGCAATGAAGTTTCGAAGTTGGGGTGGGGGGGGTCTGTAATTGTAAAAAGTTTAAATCATTTTCAAACTCTCCTAAAAAGTTAAATATTAAAAGAAATCATCATGAAATTAATCTTATGTGATTCTGCTACCCGTCTAGTTTCTAATGCTGTAAAATACTTTCAACTTTTTTCTTAATTTTGCTTCTGATAAAATTATAAAAATATATTAAAAATTATAAGCCGGAGTTTTTGAAAGCCACCTTAAGAAATTAAGTAACTTTTCTAGTTACTCTTGACTTGCATATATTGCAGTATATAACGTAGTTGAATACTATTACAGGGTATCCATTATTATTAGTGCTCGGATTTTAATGCAATAACAAAGCAAATGTTTCTATACTTTTGTTGTCCAAGTGCCAATTGTGAAATTGTCATCATCATCATCATCATCAATAGAGCAACTTGCAATTATGTTTTTTTCTAATAAAAAACACTGCCTAGAGGCTAGAACTCTAGTTGACAACTAATAGCAACATATGTGCAATTGCCCTAATGATGATGTTGATGATTACTTCACAATTGGCACTTGGGCCACAAAATGAGAAATATTTTGCTTGATATTGTATAAAATTTCGAGCCCTAATTATTATACAATGTATACCATTTGCCATTTACTTCCGCATTACACTATTACACTTGATGAAAGAGGTGTTGGGAAAAGGTGGTTGATAAAAGGGTTGATCTGTAGCCACCCACCCTTGAAGAAGGTGGGGAGCTGTGAACAAAAACCACCACTAAGTGTCAATAAAATGATGACCTCCTATATAAATCCTGAAATACGAATCTGATTTAGTCGACCAAAAGTTATATTTATGATTTATTATTTTCTTGGCCACAGATATTTATGTCACAGTCGAATGCACATTGACTAGGCGATGTGTGGTAGTAACTATATGAGTGAACTAGCTTTTTAGGAAATGTGCGCAATGCCTGAAACAACAAACCAATTCTAGACAAATATTTTTAAGGTATATTTTCTAAGCTTGCTTGTTGTTGGTGTATTCTGCATATTGCCTAAAATGGTAGTCAATCTGTTGATTTACTAAATTATACTGTTCTTTACGTACATTATGCAATTGTGCAAAATGACTGATTTGTCACATTGTTTGTAACAACATTTTACTGTTAAGGCAACAATACCTAAATTTGTTAGTTTATTGGGCAAAATGCCTGAATTGAATAATTAAGCAATATTTCAATTGTAGTATGAATCAATTTGAAATTTTTTTGGTAGTTTTGCGTTTTGTGTGATTAATGCTGATATGCGTTCCATAATGAAGATGGCTTAACATTTTAATTTTTATGAAAATTTCCTAGCATTTTAATTTTTATGAAAATTTCCTAGCATTTTAATTTTTATGCAAATGTTGTAGCATTTTAATTTTATGCAAATTTCTTAACATTTTAATTTTTATGCAAATTTCTTAACATTTTAATTTTTATGCAAATATCCTAGTACAATATTTTAATTTTTATGCAAATATCCTAGTACAATATTTTAATTTTTATGCAAATATTCTAGTACAGTATTTTACTTTTTTTGCAAATTTCCTAGTATTTTAAATTTTATGCAGATAAATTTTGCAGATTTACTTTCAAGTAGATGCTTTTTATGCATTGCCTAGTAATTGTTCATAATGACTGATTTTTACGGTTTTGACTGTGATGTAAAAATGTTATATTTTATTACGAAGTCAGGTAGGTTATGATTATTATGATAATAATTATGTTTGACCCTAATGGGCTTTGAACGGTGACGGTCAGAAGAAGCAACAAAATTATGCTAATCTCATTCATTATTATTGAGATGGAGTTTTTCATTGACAGTTTTCAAGTTTTGCTTAGTTTTTTTCTTCTTCTTGGTATTCAAATCATATGATTTAAATAAATTTATAAACATTTTACATTTTTCAAAATGTTTTTACAAACTTTTTTAAAGTTCATTATTAATTTGAATTTTCAAGTTCACAAAAATGTCATTAGAACAATTGTCTGGTTAAATTGAAAACAATTTAAAGCTTCAAGAGTTCCTGAGTATTTTTATGTTCAATATAAGCTTTGTCCAGAAAAGGTTTGGAAAAGGCCAAGCTTTTTGAATTGTTTGTTTTTTCCAATTTTTTGTTCAACCCTTGAAGACTTGAAGTGAAAATATAGTGAAAATATGATTCATTTAAAACTAGACTAGAGACCTACGCAAAGCCTATGGGCCTGGTGGGCTTGGGTTGGCATTTTTATGTTAAAGGCCCATGGGCCTGGTGAGCTTTGTGGGCCTGGTGGTGGGCTTTGTGGGCCTCGTAGGCCCACAGTAGGTTTCTTAACTAGACTATATTAAGTTGAATCAACGTTTTTCGCATTGAGATCTTTTAAAATCAACATTTTTATCATTTCAAGTTTTACAATTTTCTCGTTTAAGGTGGCTGAATAGATATTTATTTTGTTTTCGTCCCTTCCCCCCCCCCCCTCCTCCACCCGCGGTTTTGAGAAATTGTATATTTTTCAAGCGAACGTTTTTCAGGAGTAACATTACGAAAAAAAAGTGTTTTAGAAACTAGAATAGTTACTGATAGATAACGTTAAAAGTTTTTTCATGACGCTATCTTAATAAATAAACTTTAATAGTAACTAGTTTGAAAATGACCAATTTTGTAGGGTTTTCGACTTTTTCAAACTATTATTAAAGTTTATTTTGAAAGATATCATCATGAAAAAAAAACTTTTAAAATTATCACAAACTATTCTAGTTTCTAAAACACTTTGAATTTTTTTCGTAATGTTTCTTCTGAAAAAAAAAAAAAACGTTCGCTTTGAAAAATATGTACATTTTTTTAAAACTGGAAAGTGGAAGAAGAGAGAGAGAGAGAGAGATCTCTTAGAATAATCTAGCCACTGCAGTGGCGCCATCCAGGGGGAAAAATAACAAAATAAATATCTATTCAGCCACCTTAAGACGGGCGCGCTGATATTTTTCTAGGACTGTTCTTTTATTCTTTTGTAATGTGCGAGAACCCATAAACGCAAAGGAAAGCAAAAATGAAAAAAATGAATTTTGTTTTGAAGATTTATTTATTTTTGTTTCTATTTGTATAATTTGTTATTTTTAACGCATGTGTGACCCAACCTTCACAATGCAGTATATTAATTTTTTATGCTACTTTAATTACTAAATTTAAATAAAATTAAAATACTTTGACTTAATGAATGAAAAATGCGATTTGTTTGAATTTGTTTTTTCTTCAGCTGAGACAAAAATACCACAAAAAGAGATGGATTTGTATGACTGACTTGCACACCTGTCAGGTGTTTTTGAAAATTTCATATGAAGTGGTGACACAAATGAGAAAATAATCTTAACTATAATTAAAAAAAACCTTTATTTCAGTCTGAAAAAGTGAAAACTTTAATGTTCTTACATTTAACACATAAACCACGATTTTAAGTGATAATTACTAATTAGTAAAAAAAAGAGGGGGGAGTGGGTCGTAATGTTGGCACCTGTCTCTATATATATAATATATATATATATATCAAAGGCAGAGAAAAAAATGTTATAAAATAAACAATTTTTGTCCATTAGTGGAACTATATGTGTGTTTTATTTTATAAAAATGAAACAATGGGGTGATTCTTCCCCCCCCCCCGGGCCCCGTTAATTACAACAATGCGGATGATATGCTCATTAGTAAAACCTCAATTTGATGTGGTCATAAATAAGAGCAAGACTTAAATTCAATGCTCAATTAATAATAATATGCAATAAATACAATTATTATTCACATTGTTTAATTTTCACTTTTATTCTATTGTTATTAGTACTTATTACTCATATAATGTGGGTACTTCAATTTTTTTTAAACAAATTCTCTGAACATTTTAGTGTCTTACTCTTAGAGCATTACACTAATTGCTTCCTTGTAAAAATATCTATGGTTTTTGGTTAATAGAATTAGTAATTAAGGTTAGAAATTTTAGGTTTTGCATATGTTTTTTTTTATAAATTAGAGAGAGAATGAATGTACAGTTTAAAAATACAATGGAAAATATATGCCATATCTCTATTGTTAAATTTCTATTGTACTACTGTACACAAATTTGCATATTTTTTGCCTTTATTGTAAGAATTTTTTTTCATTTTGCTTAAAGAAATTTTCCAATTTTATTACATATAATTAAAACAATATTTAAATCAAGTAATTGGTTTGCCTTTATTATTATAAAAATATTCATTTATGGTTTTAACAATTTTCAGAAAATTCTGTTGCTTTTTTTATTATTTAAAAAATTAAAAAAAAAACGTTGATTTGGATAAATTTTTAAAATACAAAAACATTTTTTTCTACTCTTATAAAATCATATATAAAAATTGTTTATTTTTAATTAAATATGAGGCGTGCATTTACATAACGTTGTAAATGTCACATAAGGGTAAAATACGTTTTTAATCGAAAATTGAGTATAGACGCCATGCTTTTTGCAGGAGAATTTGCTCATTCTAGTAGGTAAAAAACTGAAGTAAAATTGTTGTGCAAGTGATAACGTTGTAATTATCTCCGGACTCCCGCTCTACTTAGCTCTCATATAATTGAATAAATTAAGCGAATGATTCGGAATCAGTCGCTTAATTTGTTCAATTATTTTTGAAAATACATCGGCTTTCCATTTCATTTTTTGCGCCCCCCCAAAAAAAACCTTTGATTATTTTGTTAGAATCACTCTTAGGGGTGTTTTCATGTTGATATATCTTTCAAAATAACCTTTTTATAGACACAAATTATAAAAATATCGTCTTTTTCAGATTGGATCATTTTCAAACTGACATAAAGTTTTTTTTGAAAGATATCAACACTTGAATGTTTTTTTTAGAAACTAGAAGAGGTACGTTAATCACTTAAGAGTATTTTTCTCTTAAGTGATTAACCTACCCCTTCTAGTTTCTAAAAAAACATTCAAGTTTGCACCTGAAAGACAGAATAATTAAATTTCTACAGGTGTGGGGCCTCGGCCCCACTCGGTTCATTGAATGTTGAACTCCCATGGTGGGCACGTAATCGTGGTGCCTCCTTGGAGCACATCTGGTCCAACGGCGGGCACACAATCGTTGTACCTCCTCGGAGCACATCTGGTCCAACGGCGGGCACACAATCGTTGTACCTCCTCGGTGCCCATCTGGTCCCACAATGGGCACGTAATCGTGGTGCCTCCTTGGCGCCAGTCTAGTCCAACGGCGGGCACACAATTTTGGTGCCTCCTCGGTGCCCATCTGGTCCCACAATAGGCACATAATCGTGGTGCCTCCTCGCTCCTTCTAGAGCCTCCGCTGGTCATCCTGCCTCACTCTAAAGACAGTACATGTTCAGTACATGTGCGATGTTGCAGTTCTTCTAGTGTCATTACTGTTCTCATTGCCCTTGTACGAAGTAGCATTGGTGGCGTTCAACTAAACAAGGAGCAAATGAAATCAGATCTTAAAATACAAACAATTAATTTAGTGGGTCCCTTGGCCTCAGCTGAGTCAGCCTTAAGGGTAATGCAGCCCTGGTTATTACTATTCTCGTTGCGCATCTACGAAACGGCACTGGCGGTCTCCAACTGAAAATAGAAAAAAAAAAAAAAAGAAAAAGAAAAACACGAGCCAATGAAATCTCATCTTAAAATAAACAATTAAATATAAAATATATGGCCTATGGGGTTCTGCCTCAGGCTCCTCTATCATCCAACACTCAGCTCCAATGGTGGGCACATAATCATGGTGCCTCCTTGGCATCCTCTCAGTCCCATGGTGGGCACGTAATTGTGGTGCCTCCTTGGCGTCCATCTCGTCCCATGGTTGGCACTTAATCGTGGTGCCTCCTTGGCGTCCATCTCGTCCCATGGTTGGCACTTAATCGTGGTGCCTCTTCGCTCCTGGAGCCTCCTCTGGTCATCCTACCTTTTTCTTAAGATAGAAATACATACAACAGGGTTCAGTACACGTGCAGTGTTGCAGTTCTTCCAGCGTTATTACAGTGCCGTAATGCTGTAGTGCTTTGGGCCCCTCCATATCCTCCCCCTCTGTGAACTTCACGCTCTCCTTGCGTACAATTTATTACAATAATATTACAAATGAAGTAATTAATGGAGTAACAAAGAAAAATCATCTTATCAGACAACCTTTAATTAGCATGAAGCAAAGCACTACCAAAATACCGGTACTGTACTGTAAAGTTAAACATATATAGGCCTACATTAGGGTACATAATGTGTCTAGCTACTTAAAACATTTTTTTTCATTAATCTTTCAAGAAAGTGATCCAGAACATTGTTGAAATTTAATTTTCAGAGCACAGACGATTCTACTTGCATTAATGACAAATGATTGAGCTTTTCATTTTTCAGAGTGGATACGTGGACCTTTCTCTGGAACAGTTTGTGACGAGAAGTGACGAGTAAATGCGTAAACAAATGTACATGTTTGAAAAAGTATTTTGCATTTCATTGTTAAAAACGGTTTGAAACATTCTCTATGCAATAAAGGTCCCCTCATTTTCACAAATTTCACCTTTTTGACTGAGCCACACATCAGATTCAGGTTCATTCATTGGAAATGAACAATTTCCTCGTGGAAGCTGGTATTTTGAGGTCTTCTGGGTAGGTTTTCACCAGTGTGAGCTTTTGACGTCGACCTCCTAATTTTACCCACTTATAGATGGTGTTTTCTGCAACTCGTTTCTTTTCCTGTTCGCGCGGTGACCGCAC
Organism: Brachycybe producta; assembly: GCA_036925085.1. Taxonomy (NCBI): domain Eukaryota; kingdom Metazoa; phylum Arthropoda; class Diplopoda; order Playtdesmida; family Andrognathidae; genus Brachycybe; species Brachycybe producta. The sequence goes on along the minus strand of JAUPFP010000001.1, from coordinate 6,825,640 downwards.
GAAGAAGATTCGAGTTACAAAAGTGGTAGGATGGCGATCGATTGCAATCATCCTCCTGCATTGGGATGAATTCTGTGCAGAAGGATGGTGGCCATCTTTCCTCCGTCGACGCTGATATACATCTTCTCAATAGAAGAAGATGTTGTAGCTGCTTCAGGATTGTATGTCTCCTGCCTTATGGTGTCTCCGGCCTCTGTAGAGAAGTGAATAGTTACCGAACATAGAGACAATGCTGTTTTCCATTATAAACACTTTTATTCATCCTTATATGGAAACACTTAGTTTACAAGGATGAATGTTGATATCAAAGGTGCGTCCTCATGCCCAAGATGTGGTACGGAATAATCAACGTAATACAAATTTAAGGCAAGGACGAGGAACACGGTCCTTTTATACCTTGGACCCGTGTACACCTACGAGGTGTAACCAGGTCCAAGTGACCATGGTCCTAAGTGTATCACTCCGCCACTTCGATGTGCGTCAGGAGTGTGAGTCAGAGAGGGGGAGGGACAAGCAGGAATTGTTTGCCCCCCCCCCAGGCTATGGTTTTGGCGGGAACGGGAGTTACTGGGTGTTACACCAGCCTCTCGGTCGCATCCCTCAGTTGGTCACCGTTTAACGAGGGCATTTTTGGAAGGGAGCCAAATTTGACAAGAAACCACATCATATGCTTCTAGCCTCTTCTGAAGCGCTGTTAACAAGTGATCGATCATGGGATCATGGATCTTCTTCGTTGTTTTTTCTTTGAATATTTTTTTTGTACACCGGCTCATTTTCAAGACCAAATTTGATTTTCCCTTTCTCTTCAAAGTCCTCAAAAGCATTTCTTAAACTGGTGACATAATTATTCAATTACCTTAAGAGCCTATATGTGTGACGCCATTTTGATTATTAGCAGATGACAGTTATAGTTCCACTTTTTGCCATTTAGTGGCGCCCCACAGCTAAGCCATTGAAGCAAACGCGAAAGAGAAATTCCTTTTTTAAAAAATACATGGTTTTTGAATTTGAATTTGAAAAATTACTCTGCAAGCAGTCATAAAGGCCTATGGCAGAGGGACAAGAGTCCAAGTGCAGCATAGAAAATGCATTGTCAAAACCAGAAAATATAAAACCCTATTGATATAAACCCAACAACAATTTCAATATTTTTTAATGCTGCAAATATATGCATTGTCAAAACAAAACAAAATTATGACCCCCATAAAATACGTTTTTCCTGCACAAAATCCCCAGCAAGCGAGTTCTATTGTCGAATCGCCCTAGGGACAAATGACCAGTAATAAGAATCTGTTCGTGCAAAAATCTCTCCAACTTTGTTAGAGTGGTCACCCCTACCCAAATATAATGCCCTGCAAAGTTTACTTGAAGTAGGTTTAGGGCAAGAGCCTTCTAGCATTCGATTAAAGATATTAAGACTAAAATCTGAACATCTTGCAAGTAAACTATCCCAACCAAGCTCTGAAAGCATTTTAGTTACACTGTCGGCATATCCATATTTACCACAAACAAACCTAGCAGCCCTGCGTTGGACCATTTCTATAGAGTGAGCTAAGTCTTCAGTGTGGGGATTCCACACGGAGCTGCAGTATTCTAGATGGGGACGTACTAATGATTGATATGCTATACATTTTACCTCCCTGGGACACCTTCTTAGAATGCGTTGACTAAACCTAAGCATCTGCATAGACTTGGAAATAATCTGTTCGACATGCAGCTTCCAAGAAAGCTTAGCTGTAATCGTTACCCCCAAATATTTATAAGAATCTACGTTATTAAGTGGAATGGCCCCTATTCTATATGGAAATATTATTGGATTCTTTCCCCTAGCTACCCTGATTACACAACATTTTCCCTTATTAAGTTGAAGTTGCCATTTAGAACACCATGCCTCTATTGCTTTCAAGTCACTATCAATAATATGGCAATCATTGTCAGAGGTAAAAATGTTTTGTTTTCTGCAACGAAAATTGTTATTTTCAAAATTCAAATTGCAATATGTACATAACAATATTGCTCATCTAGTAATACGTTGGTTAAAATTTATAATTAGTTTTTCTATTTTTAATTTTGCTTTAAAATGTCGTATTTTTTTAGCCCATGTTAAATTCCTATTTCAAAAATACATGGTTCAGGCAAATGATTTGTTTTCTGCAACAAAAGTTGTGATTTTCAAAATTCAAATTGCAATATGTACATAACAATATAATCAATATTGCTCATCTAGTGATAAGTTGGTAAAAATTTATAATTAGTTTTTCTATTTTTAATTTCATTTTAAAATCTCGTATTTTTTTTAGCTCATGTTAAATCCCATAGGCCACAAAAGCTCCTCCATTTATACATTTTATAGGATCTAAATTTCCCACTAACAGTAAGTTTCATAATACCCTAAAATTTGACCACTAATTGTATACGACTCAAATTACTCACCATTGTAGATCAAAAGTTGCTCTTCCTCTTCCTCTCCCAAAAAACGAAGTATCTATTCGGCCACCTTAAGTAATTTATTCATTCTCTTGTTAGTAGAATGGTTTCAGGAATGGCTGGAGTGACCAGCCACATAGTAAAAAAAATTTTTCAAATATTTTTTTTTATTATTGTATTTTTTTTTAAAAAAAGTGTAACTATTATTCAAGCAAGTGTCAAAAATAAGCAAAAGAAATGTAAAACAAATGTAATTTTATTATTAAATTGTTTATTAACTAAATCTAACTATACAAAAATTAATTCAATTTTAATAAGGCTCACTAAAGAAATATAAAAAAATGAATTTGTGATAATAATAGTAGCTTCTACAAATGATCAGTAATAACGGTGCTTGCTAATGAAAGTATGACTAATGTACTACAATATAATAATATCATGCAAAATAATTAATTATTGCAAAGTGATTGCCATTTTTAATCCAAATGCAACATGGGTAAACTTGATTTTTAACTTTTGTTTTAATGCCATGCTATAAATTCAACAAAAATGGTATATGAGGGTTGCCTTGCGATTAAAGTTGCAGCAACTTCCATTTTTTTTACAATTATGCTCTCGTTACATTCATGCAGTCAATGCACCACATAGAGCATTACATAAAAATGACATCACCACCATAATGTACCACATTGCATTGTGGTACAAGGCATGAGCTGTGTCATCATTTTGACGTCCAGTTTTTGCTGTGTGTATGCTGTGTATTAGCTTTATGAATGTAATGAGAGCATGACAATTACAAAAAATGTTCTGCAAGTAGCTTATTAGGTTTTCTGGCAGAGGAACTTTTAAGGTCCAAATGCTGCAAAGATGATGCATTGTCAATATAAAATAACTACAACAAATGAACTTGCATTGCAAGTAAATTAAATATGAATGCAGTCAGAAGAATTTAAACCCACAAATTAAAAATAACCACAGCAATTGTCTGTTTAGGAAGAGAATTAAATTGTCATATAACTCTAGGAAAAAGAGGACCAATAATAAAAGTCAGTCCTGGCAAAAATGCCAAATGACATTTAGACTGCTGATTAGGGCAAACATCCTTATTGGGTAAGTGGTTTTAGGGTAAATGTCCCTTAAGGGAAAATCTTTTTAGGTCAAATGTTCCTTTAGGGCAAATGGCTTTATGGTAAGTGTCTTTAGGGCTGGATAGCTACTTTTAAATATATCTGTGGCCCACAGATATATTTAAAAGTAGTTTAATGAATGTAATTTTTTAACCTTTGCTTTATGAACAAAATGAAGTTAAGCTTAAGACAAATCAGATGCATTCAATATGACATTTGGGACTTCATTTCTCACAATATGGTCAATATTCTTGTGCTCAAAAATCGTGGAATTTCGTGTTGAATTCTTCATTCAATATGCTGGCAGCCAGATTAAGTGAAATTTGGAAAAGTCCTTATGCGCTGGATAAAATCAGGGCGATACCGGATATGGCCCGCAGGCCATAAGTTGCACATGCATGCCGTAGACAATGCTTTTACATAAAACTGCAACTTTCAACTACAATGTCAACTAGAACTTCAAAACAGACATACTGAGCCACTTATGAATTCATTATGCCTTTGCCAATGGTTTTTACTAGTGGCATTCAACTAAGGCTTTTGGCAAACAGACCACTTTTGGTAGTTGATTTCAACTGCAAAATGCTGTCACAGGTGGCTGGAGCTGTGTTTGCAATATTGTGCTATTTAAAGAAGCCAGATCTTGGAACCCAAATGATGATTTGATTTAATTTTTCAGTCAAAATTGACGAACAAAATTTGTCTGTGTCGGCCAAGGCCTTTAATATTATATAGTATAATAGGGGATAAAAGTTTATTTCGACAATGCATTTTTATGCAGCTTTAGGGCTAAATAATCCCTTTGTCACAAACCTTCTTGAGTTGCTTCGAGATAGTAATCATTTAAATTCAAATACCAATTGTCTACTACTCTTCCTGCACTATTTTTAGAAATTTCTAAGTCACTTTATTGTAAGAGTGACCAGTAATTCCCAAAGGAGTTTTCAAATGTAATTGCCAAGTAGCAATTGTTTTCTAAGTTTTGACTGCATTCAAACAAATTTGAAACCAAATTAACCCATTAATGCATCAACTTCATTAGGAAAACAATGATGCAATAATGCATAGCTGCAAATGAATGAAATTCCACAATGAACGAATGATAATCAATGGAATGAAAATGAAAGAATTAGCAGACTTGTATAGCAAAAATAAGCCCCAGTTTAAAGATGGGCATGTACAAATATAAAAGGCTTTAGTATTTTCTGTTTAATTACACAAAAAAAGTCCACATATGTTAAAGAAAATCTACAAAGCCTTCTAATAATAATCTGTTCAATAAAAAAACTTGCTTTGTTTTTACCCAAATACTGTCTCTTATGTTTTAATAAAAAAACTTGGACTGCTGCCTCAATCTGAATTTGGCTTCTCTGTTGTTTGTTTAATGATGAACTTTCTGCTGAGAAGGCTACGTAGTTTGGCCATTGCTTCCGGCTTACCATCTCCCGACGAACTGGGTTTCTCGGTTGTCGAAGAACTTGTAGTAGTGGTTTCTGTCACGGCTTCAACTGTCGTTGATGGTGTTACAGTTGTTGTTGTACTTGTTGTGCTTTGCTTGCTTCTAGTGACACCAGCAGTTGTGGTGTCCACAGTTGTTGTAGCAGAGCTTGTGTGGTCAGTGACTAGTGCACTGTGCTCGTGGACCGATGGTTCCAGTGAAGCCACTTCCACCCCATCTGTTTTGGTCACTATGGGTTGTTCCTTTGACTCAAGACCTTGTAGAGTACCATCATTTATTGTATCTGTTTTGGACTTGATGTTGATGTTTCGGTGGCGAGTATGTTCGCTAGTTGTCACCAATTGATCTCTGCTAATTCCTGACGAATGATGACTCACTGATGCTGGGAAGGAGTCTTCATCAGATGAGCTACTGGAACTTCGCAATGATGTAGTGGACAATGTGGATGATGGCGTGGAGGTGGTTCTAGTTTTCGGCAGTGGCCGACGCCTTCGCAAAGGCGTTTCGGTAGAGTTGTCTTTATTAAATCGCCTTCCAGTTGGTCCACGTTTTCGTGAATTACTGGATGACATAGACACAATTTCTCCCGATGTGGTGATGTCATTAAGCTCACTTATGGTGGGAGTTGCAGTCGAAGTTGTTGTTTTTCGTCGAAGAAAAGGTTTCCTTCGTCGAGTTGTTGGTGCAGACGATACCGTTGGAAAGACTGGAGGTGATGTTGTGGTTGTCGGACGGCCACGTCGACGATGCGAGACAGTCGCTGATGTTGATGGCGGCTGACTTGTGGTTGTTTTTGCCTTAACTCGTGCTGGACGGGTACGAAGTCCCTTTCGACCAGATGTAGTGACACCTATGGGTATTCTGGTTCTTTTTCCATTGGGTGTGACTGTTGTAGGATCTCTTGTTGTAGACTCTGCAATGCCAGTGGTTTCTTCCGTGCTCCTTACAGGTCCAAATTGTGACTCGTTTTCGGTACTTTCAATGAGTTTACTGTTATCTTGTTGGTCTCTACTCGTTCCCAATGTCGTATCAGATGGACTGAGCATATTGGGTCTTGTTGTGAAAGATGGAATGTCCGGTGGTGCCAACTGATCAACTGACTGAGGTCCAAATGTTGGATCTGCTAAGAAACCTCTATTGTTTCCATCAAACGGTCCTTCAAAGTTGGAGAACCCAGGTCTTGGTTGGTTGTGGAATGGAGCAAAGTTAGGAATATTTCCTCTTTGTCCATCAGTGTCATCTAAATTTTCAATTGAGGATGTCTCATCCACCTGACCGTGGAAAGGTTGTCGGAATTGTTGACCACCGTTATCAAAATTGGCTTCTGAGGATGATTGTGGTGGTGGTGGTGGTGGTGGTGGTGGTCGGAAGAAGCCATTATTAAAATTCTGACCAACATTATGTCGAATGTTTGAGTCTTCATTTTCTGCACTTAATCCAAATACTTGAGAGAATTCAGCTGAAGGTCGATTAGCATGAGTACGAACATCGTTTGACAAAGGTGTCGAAGATTCTCGGAAGTGATCATCGTTAGGTTGTTGTGAGCTTGGTTGCAGTAAAGGAGGATTCGTAGTGAAAAATCTATCAGGTTGTGAAGCCGTTGGAACAGAAGGTGGTGCTGCAGAGAAGAATTGTGACGGTGGTGGTGGTGGTGCTGGTGGCCGTAATGATTGTGGTCGTGATGTTTGTGTGCCACCTGCAGGCCTAGCTTTAGAACGTAATTTTGATGGAGTCGATGTAGAATGAACGAGTTCATCATTTTCATCTTGGCCCAGTTTAATACCAAAGCTTTCAGTTGGAGGAGGAATGCCAAACTCTTCAGTAGTGTCTGTTGGAGGTGCCATATCGATGTTACTGAACACCGGTTTTTTAGGTGCTGGTGGGGATGGTGATGTGGTTGCCAGACTGTTAACTCTGTTTGGTTGACGTCTTGAGTTATGGTTGTTATGGAACATGTTCGACTGTGGCTGTACGCTTGTTTGACCTCTATTTGTGGTTGGTGCCAAAGGTCGTGGTGACGATGATGATGGTGGTGGTGGTGGTCGTCGAGGTGGTGGTGGTGGTGCTGAAATGGGTTGAGGAGGTCCGAGATGTAAAGGTCTCGTGTCTTGTTGATCTCTTGGAATGTTTCCAATGAAAGGTACCGAAGATGGAGTGAATCCATCGTTGAGTGTTTGTGGTTGATGTGGTCGCCCATTTTGTATGGGTGGTTGAACTGGTCGTGAGGTCTGCTGAACTGGAAAGTCACCGAAGGATGTTGGCGGTGGAAAATTTTGCGAGAAAAATGGCGGTGGATGTTGGAATGGTCTCAATGGTGGTTGACGGTGCTGAGGAGCAAAATTGAAGTTGTCTGGTGATTCAGCTGGAAATCTTTGAGGAAATCTTGAGAGATGTTCATCATGAGAAAGAAATCCTTGTGACGAAGGAGCTGGTGGGGATTGTGGCGGACGGTGGCGAGGATTTGACGAACTCTGCTGCGGTGGTGGTTGTGGTGGTCTTTGTTGAAATGTTGGTCTTCGATCTGCAGAAGAACCACGTCCATTATCGTCCTGCGGTTGTCGCTGTGTTGTTGTTTGGCGACTGTCCTGCGGAGGCCCTGGAAATCGGATCTCGTTAATCAGAGTTAGGTCTTCGGGATTGATAACAAAATTGGCTTGTGGTTGTTGATTTTCATGATGCCGTGGTCGAGATTGCCGAGGGTCTAAATTGGGTCTCGGTCCCTGTTGAAAACCGTCAAATGGTTGCCGGAAGTCATTATCCGAAAACGGTGGAGGTCTCGCAGGAGGAAAGAAGGCGTTGTCTCGACGGCTGCCTTGACCTGGAGTCGAGACAAAATTTTGCTGCGGTGCCTCACTAAAAACAGCATCTGGTGTATCAGATGCATCTTGTGGGTTTTCAATGAAGAACTGTGGTGGAGCAAAGTGATGTTCCTGACGTCTGGGTCCAAATCCAACAGCCTGAGAAAAAGACATAGGTTGCGATTCATCAGTGCCGAATAAATGTTCTGTTGGACGCTCATTGTGGATCATCCCCGGCCGCGATGATCTTGATATTTGGCCTTGTCTGGTTGTCACTGGAGTCACTGTTGGAGCAGCAACCAAATTCGCCATACCTAAGTGACGTTGGCTTTGCGTGGCTGTTGACAGTGTCTGAAATGGATCCATATCGGATACAACCTGAAAGATCGGTTGTTGAAGTGATTGAGGCTGCTGCTGTTGTTGCTGTTGTGGAGAAGGTATTAACAAATGAAAAACTGGCCCATTGCCATTATTACTGACAACACTGCTACTGCTGCTACTTGCTGCTGCAACTGGTTGGGGAAGAAAATGTTGCGGTATAAACAGATTACTGGCTGCTAATTGGTGTTGAGTCTGTGTAGGATCTTGAATCCAAACTGTATGTCTTCGAATTCGTCTTATTGGAATGACTTCATCAGATGGGCTCGTAGTTGTTGTAGCAGGACTTGTTGCTGGTATTTGATCCGTTGTCGAGTCTTGCGAAGGAATGTCTGTCACGGCATTCTCACTTATGCCACATTTGATTCCACGGTTGTCACATGTTTCTGTTTCCTAAAAGAATAATTATTAATTGGTTAGGTTCATAAATTTAATCTTTTGTTATTTATGTGAAAATTTGATTAAAATTTTATGGAAATCTTGATTGAAATTATGTTTTAGAACATCTTTGTGTAGAAATTTGTTAATGTTTTAATATTTTTTTTTAAATTTATTAATTAATTTATATGCACTAATCTATTTTTTAATTCATGAAAAAAATTCTAAAAGTTAATTATTTTCAAAGCATTTTAAAACGTTTTCGACTTTTGTTTCCTAATTTTTTTTATTTCAGTCATGTTCAGTCATATATTTTTTTTAAAAAAAAACATTATATCAATCAATATTAATGTTAATTATTATGATTATTTAATATTAATGATTAATAGTTATTTTTATTACTATTGTTATAGTTTATTATAATCCTTGATAAGAGTTACTTCCAGCAAAGCATTTTTTAAAAATTTCGATATTACGTGATTTTTTTACAGCATGTTTGCATTATCTTCTGTCTTTGTTGCATGCTTGTTTTATTTTAATGTCTAATTGAAGCGTGCATTTCCAAAACGTTGTATATGCCAAAATTTAAATTTTTCAGGAGATTGAAAAAACAAATTTTCTACTAAATTAATTACATTAAAGGCCTAAAATATTGTAATATAATTTACAGGAAGCTAAGAAATGAAGAGAATAAAAAAACATGCAACATATGCTGACAAGTTGTCACTATAGTGATTTTCTTGGCGTTTACAACATGACAATAGTCACTAAGTGACTGGCCAAGTTGCTACTCTAATTAGTAATTACTATTGGCTGTTACAACGTTATGACTTGCCAACAATTGTACTTCAGTTTTTTTATCGCTAGGAACAGCAGTTTCATGACAAGCAAATTCCATGCAAAAAGCATGGCGTTTGCAACCCATTTTCGATTAAAAACATATTTTACCCTCATGTGGCATTTACAACGTTATGGAAATGCACGCCTCATTTGTGTTTTTACTTCATATTTATTGGAGAACGCATGTTTATATGTTTCAGGTGGACGTTTTATATACTGTACCGTATGTTCGTACTACATACATATACTTCTGTATTTGTTGCATGTCTGCTTTACACTGTACACTTGCGTGTTTTTGTTTAAGGTGGCTGGATAGATATTTTTGTTTTTGTCCCCGCAGATGTCCGCCACTGCAGTGGGTAATGCTAAGCTTCATAGATGATTTTGGAAAATGTGGACGCAAACATTTCAAACGAAATTAAACAACGTTACGATAAAACTGAAATGATTTTCAAAACTAGAATGGTAATATCTTAAAAAAAAAACAATTTTATAGTTCAGTTTGATAATGACCCGTTTTTTTGGTTTTTCATTAATATTTCATAAAAAAAAAACTTTTACCTTTTTCAAGTTTATCTTTTTCAAAGAGATCAAAATGAAAAAAAATTTAGCATTATGACCAAACTATTCTAGTTTTTAAAACATCTTCTATAGAACATAGAATGGCCACTGCAGTGGCGTCATCTGGGAAGACAAAAACAAAATAAATATCTATCCAGTCATCTTAATATATTGCATGTATGTGTTATTTCTGCATATGTAGGTGTTTTTGCTGCATATTTTAGCATTTATTATGCAATAGGTGCATGTATAATGTTGATGTTTTACCTGCATAAAAATCCGAGCCTTATATATGACGTAAATATACACTACTGATTAGAGCAAGTGGTGTTAGGGCAAAGGTGCCTTTAGGGCATAGGGTTTTATGGCAAATGCCCCTTTAGTGCAATTGGTTTTAGGGCAAATGTCCCTTTCGGGCAAGTGGTTTTAGGGCAAATGTCCCTTTCGGGCAAGTGGTTTTAGGGCAAATGTCCCTTTCGGGCAAATGGTTTTAGGGCAAATGTCCCTTTCGGGCAAATGGTTTTAGGGCAAATGTCCCTTTAGGGCAAATGGTTTTAGGGCAAATGTCCCTTTAGGGCAAATGGTTTTAGGGCAAATGTCCCTTTAGGGCAAATGGTTTTAGGGCAAATGTCCCTTTAGGGCAAATGGTTTTAGGGCAAATGTCCCTTTAGGGCAAATGTCTCTTTAGGGCAAATGTCTCTTTAGGGCAAATGTCTCTTTAGGGCAAATGTCTCTTTAGGGCAAATGGTTTTAGGGCAAATGTCTCTTTAGGGCAAATGTCTCTTTAGGGCAAATGTCTCTTTAGAGCAAATGGTTTTAGGGCAAATGTCTCTTTAGAGCAAATGGTTTTAGGGCAAATGGCTTTAGGACAAGTGTCTTTAGGGCATAATACCTGGTTGAATTGAAATCCTTTAGGACAGGTAAAAGTTGATTTAGTTCCATCCCATTTGCAGTAGTGAAACACTTGACAGTTCATTTGGACATCTGCATAATAGCCCGGTTTCATGTTGTTACAATTGAATGTCACGTGGTCAAGAATGTGGACAAGTTCGTCGTCTATGAACGCATTTACCGGAACATTCGACTGTTTTCCCTTTTAGAAAGTAGAAAGGTAATTTTAATATTAATAACAACACAAAGTTCTGAGAAAGAGATAAAAATTCTTCAAGTAAACTGTTTTTATTAGAATCAGCATTAAGGTGGCTCTATAGATTTTAATTTTGGTTTTGTGCCACCGGATGGCGCCACTGCAGTGGCTTATGTTACGCTCCATAGACGTTTTTGTAGAAATTTGGACGCCAAAAACATCATGGGAACGTTTTTTAGAAACAACATTAGGAAAAATTCAATTTGTTTTCAAAACTAGAATAGTAAAAGATTGTGCTAAACGTTTTTTCGTGGCAGTATCTTAAGAGCCTATATGTGTGACGCCATTTTGAATATTAGCTGATGACAGTTATAGTTCCACTTTTCGCCGTTTAGTGGCGCCCCACAGCTAAGCCATTAAAGCAAATGAGAAAAAGAAATTCCTTTTTTAAAAAAATACATGGTTCAAGCAAATGTTTTGTTTTCTGCAACGAAAATTGTTATTTTCAAAATTCAAATTGCAATATGTACATAACAATATTGCTTATCTAGTGATAAGTTGGTAAAGATTTATAATTAGTTTTTCTATTTTTAATTTCATTTTAAATTCTCGTATTTTTAGCTCATGTTAAATCCCATAGGCGACAAAAGCTCCTCGGTTTATACATTTTATAGGATCTAAATTTCCCACTAACAATAAGTTTCATAATACCCTAAAATTTGACCACTAATTGCATACAACTCAAATTACTCACTATTGTAGATCAAAAGTTGCTCTTCCTATGGGCCTATGGGATTTTACATGAGCTAAAAAATACGAGATTTTAGAATGGAATTAAAAATAGAAAAACTAATTATAAATTTTTACCAACTTATCACTAGATGAGCAATATTGTTATGTAAATATTGCAATTTGAATTTTGAAAACAACAATTTTCGTTGCAGAAAACGAAACATTTGCCTGAACCATGTATTTTTTAAAAAAGGAATTTCTCTTTCTCATTTGCTTCAATGGCTTAGCTGTGGGGCGCCACTAAACGGCAAAAAGTGGAACTATAACTTGTCATCTGCTAATATTCAATATGGCGTCACACATATAGGCTCTTAAAAAGTAAACATTTTATAGTTTAGTTTGAAACTAACCTGTTTTGCGATTTTTTCCATTGACATTTCATGAAAAGCTATTTTCGGCTTTTTTTTTAAACTGTCATAAAAAGTTTATTTTGAAAGATATCATCATGAAGAAACTTTTAGCATTATCGCCTACTATTCTAGTTTCTAAAAACACTTGATTTTTTTCGTAATCTTTCTCCTAAAAAACGTTCGCTTGAAAAATTAAATTTTCTCAAAATCGCAGGTGTGCGAAGAGAACCACTTACGAGAAAATGACACCAATTGTGAGCATGTTGTTACCTTGTTTGGAATTACAACTCCATCAAAATTGTTGCTCCAACTGGAAACCACTTGAAGAGCAGAAACTCCTGTTAAAATTAAGATAAAACTTTTAACTATTACTAGTAAACGAATTTTACTTTATTACGAGATTAGGCCTACTTTTGATGCTGTTTTGCTTTATATGCAAACGCTTGAAACACAGTAAAACATTGGGATAAAAATTACCAAATGTTATCCAGGTGGCTGAATAGTTATTGATTTTGTTTTTATCCCCCCTAGGTGGCGATCCTGCAGTGGCAATTATGTTTTATACAGTATTAGGTCTCTTCCCTTTAGAAAATGTGTATTTTTCAATCAAACGTTTTTTTTTAGAAGAAACATTACGAATAAATTTCAAAGTTTTTTTTCATGATCTTTTAAAATAAACTTTTTATTACAGTTTGAAATAGGCAAAAATTGTTTTTCATGAAATGTCAATGGAAACCCCCAAAACGGGTCAGTATTTAATTATAAAATGTTTAATTTTTTAAGATATTGCCATTAAAAAAACTTTTAACATAATCTTTTGCCATTCTAGTTTTGAAAAAAAAATTTACGATGTTGTTTCTAAAAAAAACGTTCGCTTCACATTTTTTGAGTCCAAATTTTACAAAAATGTATATGAAGCATAGCATTAGCTACTGCAGTGGCGCTATTTGGGGTGACAAAAACAAACTAAATATCTATTCAGCCACCTTTAGAAAAATAACTGTATATTTTTCTGGCATCTAAACGCATATTTTAAACTATTTTAACTCAAATTTCAGTTTTTTTTTTTAAATGATTCGCACTTTACACATAAAGACAGGTGTAAATTAAATTCATTTAAAATATTTAATACGAAACGAAAAAATGAAAACCAAAAAAATTGCCAAACATTAAACAAAACTTTAAAAATTAAAGACAAATTTCAAAAATTAAAAACAGACAAAACAATTAATTTAAAGGCAAATTAAAAAAAAGGAAGAAAAATTTCAAAAACTTTAAACAAATAAATTATTAAAAAAAACTCATTATTTTATTAAAATGTAAGCCACATAAATTAATTTATTACAATTAAGGAATATTTCTCATACGTATGCTTTCAAATATGAAAAATATAATATAGTTCACCAGTTTTCTTGCATATAAATCCGCTCACTATTACAACCTATTCGAATTTTTCAAAATGAAATAGTTTTATACGAAAAATGTATTAAATTAAAAACTTACCCAATATAAAATATATTAGCATAATAACCATTTCCCTATTGTGGATAGGCGGTGCTGAAACAAATAAATATGAAAACCATTGTGATTAGTTCAAATACCTTGAGATAAATGCAGAGAAAACCGCCGCTTAACGCGAAATTGAAGCGACTGGAATATTTTTTTCGTGAATTTTTTTTACAGAAATAATTTTTTTTTAAAAAAAAAAAACGTATTTTTAGTACTACAAAGCGCATTCGTGTTGTTTCTTCTTAAACGAATTAAAATATATTAAAAATCGTAAACTGAGGAACCGGACCGAAAGTATATTTCGTGGTTTTCCACGGTCCATGGTTTCCCCTGTATATTTAATGCTAGTTTATCCAATTTTATAAATATATTGGATTGATTTACTTGGAGATATGCAAATTATTCGTTCGCAGTAAAAATTGCTCATAATTATGATCGATTTTGTGAACATTCTGAACCTTTATTTATGCAAATTATTAATACACACAAAAATTAAAATTAAAAAAAAATTATTTAAACTCGATTATTATATTTAGGACATCTTTTTATCGAACATAAATTAGATCTATCAATTGAGGCTTGCATTTCCAAAACGTTGTAAATGTCACATAAGATTGAAATATGTTTTAATCAAAAATAGGTTGTAAACGCCATTGCTTTTTTTTGCAGGGGAATTTGCTTGTCACGAAAGTAAACTGAATGCCAGTGTCGCATGCTACATGTTGTACAATGTCGCATGTTACATGTTGAAACAATGTCGCATGCTACATGTTGACACAATGTCGCAGTCTACATGTTGACTTAATGTCGCATTCTACATGTTGCACAATGTTTCCTCAGTGTAATCCCGGCTTTAGATTTTTCTTATTCACGACAGCTTACGTTTTTCCAAGTAAAAAAAAAGATTGAACTAAATAAATAAATACATAAATTGGAATGAAAAAGTTTAAATGTTTCCATTATTATTATTTTGGCCCCTTCACCTTGAAACTGTTCTCATTTACAACTTAATAATGGTTCAGTTCTATTTACAATAGCCTACATTGTTTTTTATACATTCGGATTTATTTTTTTTTTCTTCTCAAAATTAAATTAATCTTGAGTCAAAACAATAACAACAACAACAAAAAAAAAATTCCTGCAGGTTTTTCGTTGTTGTTGTTGTTGTTGTTGTTATTGTTTTTAGCACTTTCATATAAAAGGCTTAAAATCACTCTTCATTTTATAAGCAGCCCATTGCACAATATACAAAATGAAATTTAAAAAAAAAATTCTTGTTCGTCTCTGTATTTTGAAACCATTTTTATTAATATAAAGTTATTTAAAATGTTTTTAGAAACTAGAAAAGTAGGCTTAATTAAATCACTTAAGAGTGTTGTTTATATATCTTTTTAAAATAAGCGTTTATGACATTTTTAATTGACTGAATTTTAACTTTTTTTAAAAAAGTTAATCAGACGACTTTTTTTTTATTTTGAGCCCGATTTTAATAAATTAAAATTTTATAATTTGTTAACTTCTAAAAATGCAGAATAACCAATAGTTGTAGTCCATTGTTTAATTTACATGTTTTGCAAATGGCTGCCAATTTTTAATGGTATTTTAACTTTTTGAAAGTTTTTTTTTTATTTTGAATCCCTATTTGAATAAGTTGAAATTTCTTAATCTGTGTTAACTTCTAAAAATGTAGAATAACCAAAAATTCTAGTCTGTTGTCCTCTTTTATCATTTACATATTTTTCAAAATGGCTTCCAATTTTTTTTTCTAAATTTGTTCTGCTTTGTATTCGATTTTGCGGCTTTGCATATTAATTTCTAAAAGTGGATTGTGGTGGTGGTGTGTGTGAAGGAGAAATTTACGCACAAAAACATTCATTTTAGCCATTTCACAATTTCATTTTAATTAGAACTTTCTGAATACATTTTTACTTAACCTATATAACGGGTATAAAATGCAAGTGTGGTGTACCAATTAACAAAGATTATAATCGATGATAATGATGATATTCATTTTTTTCTCTTTCTCTCTTTTTTTCTCTCAAAACAATGTCTAAATGGTTTTTGTTGAAAATGTGCAGGAAAAAATATACTTTATGCAACAGACCAAAAAGTATTGAAGGAACTTTTGCTCAATTGCCTCAAAAGTTCCGGAATTATTCACACAGACAGACAACACAATTTACAGAGTGTATCTATAATAGTATGATGGAATTTTGAGGGTAATGCCAGTTGCCAAACTGAGTTAAAACCAAACTTGAGTTAAAACCAAACTTGAGTTAAAACCAAACTTGAGTTAAAACCAAACTTGAGTTAAAATCAAACTTGAGTTAAAACCAAACTTGAGTTAAAATCAAACTTGAGTTAAAACCAAACTTGAGTTAAAACCAAACTTGAGTTAAAACCAAACTTGAGTTAAAACCAAACTTGAGTTAAAACCAAACTTGAGTTAAAACCAAACTTGAGTTAAAATCAAACTTGAGTTAAAACCAAACTTGAGTTAAAATCAAACTTGAGTTAAAATCAAACTTGAGTTAAAACCAAACTTGAGTTAAAATCAAACTTGAGTTAAAACCAAACTTGAGTTAAAACCAAACTTGAGTTAAAACCAAACTTGAGTTAAAACCAAACTTGAGTTAAAACCAAATTTGAGTGAAACCTAAACTTGAGTGAAACCTAAACTTGAGTGAAACCTAAACTTGAGTGAAACCTAAATTTGAGTGAAACCTAAATTTGAGTGAAACCTAAACTTGAGTGAAACCTAAACTTGAGTGAAACCTAAACTTGAGTGAAACCTAAACTTGAGTGAAACCTAAACTTGAGTGAAACCTAAACTTGAGTGAAACCTAAACTTGAGTTGAAAACTAAACTTGAGTTGAAACCTAAACTTGAGTTGAAACCTAAACTTGAGTTAAAAACTAAACTTGAGTTAAAAACTAAACTTGAGTTAAAAACTAAACTTGAGTTAAAAACTAAACTTGAGTTAAAACCTAAACTTGAGTTAAAACCTAAACTTGAGTTAAAACCTAAACTTGAGTTAAAACCTAAACTTGAGTTAAAACCTAAACTTGAGTTAAAACCTAAACTTGAGTTAAAACCTAAACTTGAGTTAAAACCTAAACTTGAGTTAAAACCTAAACTTGAGTTAAAACCTAAACTTGAGTGAAACCCAAACTTGAGTGAAACCTAAACTTGAGTTAAAAACTAAACTTGAGTTAAAAACTAAACTTGAGTTAAAACTAAACTTGAGTTAAAACTAAACTTGAGTTAAAAACTAAACTTGAGTTAAAAACTAAACTTGAGTTAAAAACTAAACTTGAGTTAAAAACTAAACTTGAGTTAAAAACTAAACTTGAGTTAAAAACTAAACTTGAGTTAAAAACTAAACTTGAGTTAAAACCTAAACTTGAGTTAAAACCTAAACTTGAGTTAAAACCCAAACTTGAGTTAAAACCCAAACTTGAGTTAAAACCCAAACTTGAGTTAAAACCCAAACTTGAGTTAAAACCCAAACTTGAGTTAAAACCCAAACTTGAGTTAAAACCCAAACTTGAGTTAAAACCCAAACTTGAGTTAAAACCCAAACTTGAGTTAAGCCCAAACTTGAGTTAAACCCAAACTTGAGTTAAACCCAAACTTGAGTTAAACCCAAACTTGAGTTAAACCCAAACTTGAGTTAAAACCAAACTTGAGTTAAAACCAAACTGAACAAGTGCCAAACTGAGTAAACTACAAATTGAAATAAACTAAATAAGCACCAAAGTGCACAGGTGCCAAACTGAATAAGTGCCAAACTGAATAAGCACCAAAGTGCACAGGTGCCAAACTGAATAAGCACCAAAGTGCACAGGTGCCAAATTGAATAAGCACCAAAGTGTACTAGTGCCAAACAACAAGGTGGTTGGCGATAACCCGACTTCATTTTGCAGTCAAAAACGTGGTATGTGTACCAAAAGCATAAGTGCCAAAAATATGACAGTTATTTAGTTTGGTGTTCTGTTCAATTTGGCACATTATTCAGTGGACTCAGTTGCATCAGAAATTGATATCATGTATGTATGACTCATGCAACGGCCATATTTATATAGGAGTCTTCAAATATGTTCTACTAGACTAACGCCATTGTTCCCCTTGACGCACAGGACACTTTTCGACTATAAAATGAAATCCGGTTGTCTCCAAGACTAACTACATTTGGTCTTTCCATAAAAAAATACATTGAAACCACACCGCAGTAGAAAAGTAGTCAAACAGTGGTCTTTGTACAGTATTCCAGTCTTTTGTCAAAAATAGCACTGTTTAACCACTTTTTGACTGCAAAATGATGTCGGGTTTGTCGCCACAAAACCGACCACCTTGAGTATCTTTCCATAGAAAATACATTACAACCAAAGCCCCACAACCATCCTTCGACTTCATTTTGCAGTTGAAAAGTGGTCTGGTTATTCCAACCCTTAAAAGTCAAGTAAAAATTATTGTTTGAGATAGAAAAAAATGGCCTCTATAACCTGAAACACACGGATCATTCAGGCAGAATGTTTTCGTGAATAACTAGAAGAGAAAAAACACATTCAAAGCCCAAGTTTAAATAATTATTTAGTTTTTTTTGTGCTTCCTTTGCCTAGATGTGCACAAAAGTGTGCAATGAAACAAAAAAAGAATGAAAGAGAAATATATATCTTATAATATAATATAGGGTGTAATTTATTACAAGTAAAAACTTTGGTGCCTTTGAAAAGCTGAAATTTGTTTTAAGGAACAATGAATGAAACACAAAACAAAATGAATTATTTCCAAAAGCAAAAAAAAAGGGGGAGGAGAGATAATTAATATGCAATTTATTTATGTTCGGATTTGTTCAAGGAAACAAAATTACACATGATTTTATATGATAATAATATAAAAAGGGAAATAAAGTTAATAATATAACTAATAAATAGTTAAGTGGCAAAATGGAAATGGGCCAGATTAATTGCCTGTCTCTTTTTTTATCTCCATTGTTTTCTAGTCTCAATTAAGAAAATTACAATTGCTAATTTGGAGTCATTTCTTTTGTAAAAAAAAAATCTGTTAGAATTCCAATTTCCAAGTCGTGAGCTCATGGCTAATCTTTTTTCTTTCAAATGAATTTTGCATTTTTGCACGGTACTGCGTTGTCACCAATATACACAGAAAAAAACAATGACAATTGCACACTTTTTATTTTAAAAAAAAAATGGCTGCCATTCAAGTGAAACAGAAAGTTGGTTTAAATTGACAAAAAGAAAATGGCAGAATGAAAAAATACTTCCAAAACAAAATTAACTTTTAAGGCATAGATCCCCTCATGAGTGAAAAACGCAACAAATAAAAACTCAAATTATATGCTATACTTTTCTGCTTTCCTTCACGTTCAACGAATTTTCGCACATTATGACAGAAAACATTTTTCAGGACACTTTTCAGTGATAAAAGAGAAAGAATAGAAGAAGGAAGGAGCTTATAAATAAATAATGGAAGTCTGAAAAACGTCCTTTCTATTGTCTGATGAAGTTATTATAATTTCGATGTGGCAGAATAGAAAATTTGAAACAGGTTTCAGTTTCTATTTTCTGACAACTTTCTGTCAAATATGTAGAATCGAATTAGGCCTACTTAAGATGGTCTATGAAAAGCTCTTTTCGGAATTCTGATTATTCTTTCTTTAAGAAGCATGCTAAATCTAAACGAAACCAGAAATTGTTTTATTGACTAGAAGGGTAGCTCAGTTCAGTCAAGGTATTTTCGTGTTGGCATCTTTCAAAATAAAACTTATTTTTTTTATAAACAAAACAAAAAAATCGAAAATATCGTTAACATGAAAATATCCTTAAGTGATTGAGCTACCCTTCTAGTTTCTAAAACACTTTCATTTTTTTTTTTCAAATTCAAAATGCTGTTTGCAATGACTGAATGTGACATTTAGGCCATTGTCAGACGAGGCCACTCGAGTAGCGACTTCTAACAGACACAAGCAAAATAATTTAGATGGCACAATGGCACCACATGAGAGTGGCGACAGAAGTGGCTCTAAGTCGACCTTAGCGTGCTGCATGGGGAGTGGCGCCACTATGTGTACAGAGCATCTACACTGTTGAAATGACTGTGTGGCGCTACACGAATCGCCTCGTCTGACAGAGGCCTTAGACTTTAGTTCAGTGGACACCAGCAACCACTTTTCTTTCCTTTTTTTGACTCAAGGGTTTCACCTGGAATCAACCTAGAGGGAGAAAGTTGAAGCAGCTGAATAATTTGCGCAAGCGCCAATTACAAAAAAGATGACCATTATTTTTGCGTATAATTAAAAATCTTTCTTGTAAATATATCAAAATGGGGGGGAGGACTTATAAACTGTCATTTAAAAAGTGAGTTGCTTCATTTCCTTATATGTAGTTCAATAAGCAACAAGTTGAATAAAAATTGTTGACTGGTTCAATGTAATGTTATAACAGTCAACTGTTGTATTCAGTTGCTGTGCCGGCCTTAGAAACTAGAAGGTTATATTTAGCTAATTGACACAACTTACACAAGGTTTTACAGTATGTGAAATTTCTTTAAAAAGTAACCTTTTTAAAGCCGGGATTACACCAAGGAAACATTGTACGACATGCGGATTGTGGCAAGCAACATAGTGTAACATACTGATGCATTCAGCACTCGAAAAAAAATCTTGCAGCACGTGACACTCCTAGTCCACGGGAAGCTACAGTACAACTGTTTTGTGATGCTTGTCTTTGTGCTCGTTTCACTTCATTGTAACAGGTGTAACCTGACTGTCGGCATGCGTTATCTGGCGACAACGTGCAATATTGATGCACGAGTCACATTTATAGTATGCCACAGAGTAAAGGTTGCACGTTGTGTTGCATGCCACAGTGTCGCATGCTACATGTTGCACAATGTTCCTTCGGTGTAATCCTGGCTTTTAAGGCGCATGAAGTGAAAAAAAAAAACAGAAATGAAAATTCTATAATTTGAAAATTATCATAAAACTAGTGGGGTAGCCCGTCATAAATGACGGGAGCAAAATTCATAGGCAAGTGTGCGCATGCGCGTCGTTTGTTCCTTTTTTACTTCTTTCATTTCAATTTCAGTCACCCTCCCCTTTTTTTCCTCCCTCCACGTGTCTTTCCCCCCTCCTATACTTTCCAACCTTTTCCCCTTCCACGTTTCTCTCTTTCCCCCTTTTACACTTTCC